>VRMD01003173.1:0-11508 GCA_009872375.1 Sminthurides bifidus | reverse complement strand
ATCCTACAACTCTTTCTGCTACATCTAGGTTAGGTATTGGTATTGATGCCTACCAGTGACTTACACTACTTGCGAAGGCACAGATAAAAATGCGTCAAATTTTGAATAATAATAAAATCTGCTTTCAAACTTAAATTGCTTTATCTCTATTTCATATCCTAAGTTTTTATATACAACCTCCTTACTCCTGACGACCATGAAGGAAAAGAATAGCAAACACGCCATGAATCTAATGGTCAATCGAAGCTAATTCAGATCGTTAAAGGAATTCATTACTTCAGAGTCAGCCTTTTAACCATAACACGCCTTCTTAAAGAGTTTATAATGTTGTTCGTGTGGTAGAAACACTAGAAGCTAAATCTCTACTAGCTCGAGTGAATCTACTCTACGTGCATTACTTCAACGGTTTTTTTCGCTACATTTAATCCGATCCGAGATCAAGTCAAGATTAACTTACCAATAGTTGCCCGCTGCTGATGAACGGATTGAGCGTTGGAGTAGTCCTGTGTAGCGATGAATACGATGGCGATCGCAACAGCTATAATTCCCGGAGAAATTCGTCGCAGCGACATTTTAGCTACGTAACTACAGCTTTCTCACCCAGTTTGGAATCGCATCTGAAAAAGTCATAGATAAAGTTAACGTTTTCCTATCCGTTTCAGTCACGTCATGTTACCGGCCCGTCGCCGACTTTTCCGCTTGTCATGCCGCTTTGAAGTAATAATCTCAACCGTGTTTTTCTTTCACCCCTTTGTTGGCAATCTCCGCGGTGCATCTTCCTGTCTGGAAATATCCATGACAGCCTCCATGTTCTCTCCCACCGGAGTAAATTCAAGAAGGTTACTGTTGCTCTCAGTATTCCACCGATCCATATTCTAGCCATTACAGAGTTATTCCAATTTCAGGTTTTCCACCATACTTCCATTAAAGCCGCAGTCTCAACTCAGCAAACATAACGCAATGCAGCTAGGCTTTTATCTGCCAGTCTTTTGCCGGTAAAAGGAAACAGAAGGTAGACTCAATCATATCCGTACAGAAGTAATACACGACTTCATAATCAACCTCAGCTCCTTAACCATTGAAAAAATTACCCATCGAAGTCAAATTATCCAACCCAACTCAATTCTGCAGCAGATCCTAGGATTAACAATGATCATTTCCCTCATGACCAACACATGTAAATGAAAGAGGACAGCAACATGTATTCGATTTCACATGGTCTTTGTCATCCTCCTTTCAGTTACGCCTGAACAAAATTTGCTCAACCATCCAAAACATCGTATAAACACAAATGATGCAACATGCCCAATCGCCAGTTTCATCTTTTTTAGGGCCTAGGTATACATGTGTTACGAACTATCATTCAAAGTTTGCAGTTGCAGTACTTAACAGCCTTCAGCTGTAACTTCAAGTGCTGTGAAATTCTAGATCATGGTCGACGGAAGCAAGGTTTACATGTGACACGACGCGGAGGATAATCCCTCTTGCAACTTTATTTTTGCGAAAAAAGGACAACGTCAACACCATGTTGGCAATACATCAACGTACCTATATCGTACGCAACATGCGTTTGATATAACACACAATGATGCTGAACCAGTTCTCACATCGTGTTACACAAATTGAGTGATGCCGTTAACACCTTCGCTTATGTCATTGAATTGCACCATCTCTGGAACAAATAACAAAGATGCCGTGCACAGAAACCGACATCTGCTTCAACTGCATATCAAATTGCTGTGAACTACAACAGTTATAAAAACAACTCAGCTACAGTTACTGAAAAGGAGATGAACCAAATATAAATCATGCGTCCCGTCATCTTCAATTTCCATCTCATTCTCTTGTATGAAGTACAGACCAACAGAAGAGGTAACCTACATCAGCCATGCAGGTATTATTACATTAGTACTGTAAATATTTTTTTCCATCGGAAGCCAACCATGTATCCGTCAGTCAAAACCAGTGAAGTTGAACTGTTTTGTAGACGTACCTATTTTTACAAATTACATGCACCACTAACTTCAACTGCTGCCATCATGTATTGGGTCTAAACTCATTTGCGATTAACTGACCCCATAAGTTACAACCGAGCTGCACTTACCCAAGCTCTATCTCTGCTATTTCACAGCTTCATGCAGTTAAATCCTTCGTCGAAGTTAATCCATTTAGAGGGATTGAGTGTTGTTGAAGGGTGGAAAATACATTCGGTCTTCCGAGTACAGATAGAAAAGAGTTCACTATTTCGAGTGCGGAAGAACCTATTCCAGTAGTGCGGGTACTATTTCAAGAGGCAGGATGGGAACGTAGGTAATTGCATTGCCAACAGCGTTAGTGTCATGGTCCTGACTTTGGTTCCACAGGTTAATTGAGCATAAATTTTTGACGCTTCTGACAAAATGTTTTCAGCTAGACCCACATTCAAGTCCATAATCTAGTACTCTCTTCTCTTCTTGGTTTGCCTTGGAATCCTCACAAGTCAAACCTTCGTAAAGCATCAACTTGTCCGATTAAGTTACAAACGACCAATCATTTTATACATAATAGACAAGGTACAGTAGGTATCACGAGCAAAAAACCTCTTTTGGCGTCGGGTGTAACGCGCTGCATTGTGAACTCTAAAATTATGACATATCAGTTGCGGCAGAGCTGATGATATAAATTAGGATGAACGTGGGAAGACAGCACAAATGTGAAGATCTGTATTACACTGCTGCAAGAACAGGTGACATCAAGTTATCATTATCAGAGAATAGAGCAACTTGCTGTTGCTGTCAACTCAAACTACGTTCAATGCGACGCAAACCATTCTTTAGGCTGCGATAATTGTGGAATGGTTACCGTGGACAGTTTTACCTCCAAGGACGCATAAAGTTCCCACCCACTGACAACAGTCGTATAAGGTGTTATACTGCGACACCGTTGCATCACCACGAGGTCGGGCCAAATTAAGTTCATTGGCGATACAATAACAGCATCAACAATTGTGGGAACCGTTTGCTCACGCTTAGCATCCAATGATCATCCTGACCTAGCTTTACTATGCACTTAAATCTGAGTCAATTAATTCATTTACTCAACCTGAGCCGTTGCCCAAGATGCAAGTATACCTTGAAGCCTTTTACCCTGGTTAAGCTCAAAACCAATTAATCACCCCCATAATTGAGTACAAAATAGTTCAAATTCGCCAAAAGAAGTTATTATTTACTTAAGGACTAAACGGCTTTGCAAGGTTTTTCTTATGATTGGATGATTTGCAACTGCTCTGTTTACGTCAATCTTTGAAACAACGGCAGAAGAGACCATAACCTTTGGAGCATTTCCCTAGGAATAGAGCCGAGAAACCATTCGTAAATACTTCGCGTTAAATTATCAGGTCATAAAAGCATCATTGGATCGCGTGTAACAAACCTTTCACAAAAAGTCTATCGTAATTATTGCCGCAGAACAAATCTGAATACCAGTACAGAGATTTACTATTTCGTATTCGAGTGGTGAAGATTATTATTCAGTTGCCTTGTTGGTAACTTAGTTCGCACCCTCTTCCACTCTTGAACTGTATCTCTGTATGCACTTGATGAAAGGTGCACTTCCGGTATGCTTTCATTCTTCATAATTGCAGCGTCATTGCCAGCAATCGCTAGATTATTGATATTTTTCATACTGCAATTGTTAATTTTTCATTCGTGCCGATTGGTCCAAAGTAAACAAGCATTTTACAGAAGTTCCCAAGCTCTCGCTCTCTTGCAGACCGTCGAGCTAGATTTCAAAGGGAATTTTGCCTGAAACAGAAGAAGTCTTTTCCTACTTCACTCTTCCGCAGCACACAAACAACTCTAATTGTTTCACGATTATGACCCAAAGGATGTAATTGTAATTGCTCGGCACATTTACCTCNAAAGGGAATTTCGCCTGAAACAGAAGAAGTCTTTTCCTACTTCACTCTTCCGCAGCACACAAACAACTCTAATTGTTTCACGATTATGACCCAAAGGATGTAATTGTAATTGCTCGGCACATTTACCTCAGTCGTTTGCCAATGCAAACAGATCGAGAGTAGAACCGGCACTAAAGTGCTAGCAATGAGGAGTTATTAGGATGTATTAATTATTTTGTGAGATAATTTAAAGGAGAAACTTGTACGGCCTCGGAGGAGTTTGTTTCAAGTTTCGATATTACAGTCTACTTTCATTGCATCCGTCACCACTTCCGCTAAGAGCAACTTGTCAGGTGATTCATGCTAAGTAAATTAGAAAAGTTTGCTCTCACGAACCATAGTTTCTTCAAGGTAAAACCTGTCTTCATCCGGTCTAGTCACCATTACACGCAGGAGAGCAATTTCATTCCCTGCTGTAATCCACGCCATTTATGCTCCTAGTTCACAACACTTCCAATACTCCAGTTTTCATTTTTGTTACATTTCATGGACTCGTTGTTGGGACGACGTGTTTCCAAGGATAAAATGAGAGTCACAGAATGATGGGCACAGGGCCTTGTACTCCATTAAAAGTCTTGGTGATATGTATATATTAGGAAACAAATACGGAGCACACTATCTCAGTGACCAATTCAGGTGAAGCTGAACCACCAGTGCTTCTCGCGTTTTCTGAGCCTCCTTACTTTGACAATAGGGGGAAAAGGGAATATTTTCACGACGGAATCCAAATCTTCGGAATATGAATGCAACCGTGACTACGCCGACTTCCGGTAGATTAAAATTCAAGCACCTCTTCTCTATTCTAGCCGTTGGCTATGCTTCAGATTGCTCGTGGCAAATAATGTAAGGGCTGCATTTCTAAGCACGCAAATCTTTAGCCATGTCAAGATCCACAGGCAGGTGCTTACACATCTTCCCCAAGTTTCAGTCATCCGTAGCAGAGTCCGGATGTCGAAGTCTTTTACACCTTTTGCTACCATGCCTTCCGCGAGTATGACAGGGACAAAGAAACAGAAATGATGACGGTACAAGGTAAGCCATATTTTCTTTCGATAACGCTTACAATATGTACTCTGTAAACACAAAGCTAGAATCAATTGTCTATTTGAGGCCATGCTTTGACTCTGCCGCTGGTGATGCATCATTTAGAAAGAGCATGGATAACTTCCCAAAGAGTGAAGAGGAAATGGAAACACTTTATCTTGATAGTGAGAAAGGTAACTTACAACAGGTTGGCTCATTCTGTTCATTCATTAGGATTCACCTCGCTGCTTCAAAGAGATTAAAGGAGCTGACAAACGAAGAAGAGGCTCATTCTGGATTCCGTCCACACGTAATCTCAATTAATGATTTTGCAACGCAAACAATTACCGGTTAAAAGCTCCTTTTTCTTCTTATTTTTTCCTTTTTAATCTCCCTGCTTGCTTACTCGAGACTTGCTATCTGTAGAGGGAATCACACATCTGTAGTCTGGCCAACATCAAGAACACTCTGATTGAAGCGGCGTTAATCAGGTTTTTTCTTTCTTCCTACTATTTTACACAAAAACCTGAGAAGTAACAGACAGCACGACGGAGCTGCAAATGAACGAATACATCTGATGCAAATGTAAAACTTGCACAATAATCTGCAAACTATTACAAGATCATACCTTGTATAGTTGCCTCCCATTCACATCGCTTATACCAGTCTCGGATATTGTGAAGTAACAACAAGCTCGTGTAAACCTCCATTATATGAGAGCAGAATTAATTTTTTCACGCATCACTTCATTATATTTAGGCGTAACATCTTTTATCCTAATTACAGAAGATGATTTTAAGTAATTTCATGTTTTTTTTTTGGATACACAACTTTCCGCTGTGTAATAAGCGAGCCAAGTTGGAAACAACACATGACTTTTCCGGATCCCCAAGCACGTAATGAATCGAAAATACGCCGCAAATAACAAACTGATACAGCTCGCCGACCGTCAAGATTACTTCGCAAGTTTGCTCAATTTCAAATACTTTAAGATCATTCTCTTAACCATGCTCACTCACATTATTCTCATCATCGTCCTCGACACGAGTCTCCCATTTAGAAGCCCTTCGTGTCCCTTAAGAATGCACGGTAGTACATACTAACTTTGAGCTTCTGCAAAAAGTTTTTACGGAGTTTGTACGTACCATCATCAACCGTTCTATCTTACAATCTACATTCTTGCAAGTCTTGTAATTTAGTTGGAATCGTGTCATTGGAATCTCTCACGATTTTACTTTAGCACCGCAGCTCTAGTCAATGACCGCCGCATCCCCAACCGGTGCCGTCTTCTGGTGGCAACTTTACTTGCCTTTTCTAACTATCGCAATTACGACTTAAGGGCCTTCTGAATCGGCGGCAATGAAAATTATCGCCGTAGAATGTCTGTGCCAAATGTACCATGGTATATGTAACTTTCGTGCGGAATATGCCATGTAGATACTCATCGAATTTTTGTGAATGGTGATGGTGGTCAACAATTCAGCATCGTGTATCGCAGTATTTTCCAGACATCAGTTCAGTATTAGGCAATAGAAAGCCTACAAGAATTCCCACCATGCCAAACGGTAATTAGCACGTAGGGGAAGCTGGACCCTCTACCTGGTTATTACGAGATGGTCATGCTCATGATCTGCGCTGATAGCTGAGCATCGTTGGAGATCTACCGTATGTTTCTGCACTTATTTGGTCAATGCGGTGCATTGCATGCCACGTCATTCTTATCAAAAACTTACAGCAGCAGAGGCAGTCTTGACGGCATGCAATTTTAATTCAGAAAATGAAACGAACCGTGCATTATTCTTATCAAGTTGGTCATACTATAGTGAGGCAGTAACTTCTTCTTTCATTCCCGGACTAAATTCATCTCCGTAACCTTGAGGGCACCAGGTGCTTCACACCGCTACTCTTTGTTATCCTCGGTATGAACATCGCTTTCAACATTTATCTCCCACGAGTAATTGCAACATTTTCCCAGGCTACATTCAAGCTCATTCTCCACCGCCACAAATACGATAGCNCTCGGTATGAACATCGCTTTCAACATTTATCTCCCACGAGTAATTGCAACATTTTCCCAGGCTACATTCAAGCTCATTCTCCACCGCCACAAATACGATAGCTAACTATGGGAATATTTTGCTCAGGCTTGCCTATCTACAGAATAAGAAAACACATGGCTATTCAATTAAACCCATCTTTGAAGTAATTGTATTGTAATCAAGTTTATCCTCCTGTATACGTGTGCCTATCATAATTCATAAATTATTATAACCTAAGCTACAAAAACACCCTGTCACAGTCTTGCATTGAAAGATTCTCATCTGATGTATGACCATCGCGCATTTTGGACGTCTTCGCTCACAAGGAGCCCATTTTCAGCCATAGTGGAACGATAATTTGGTTTGCGAAGAAACAGTAACAGTGTTACTGGTTCCTTATGCATAATTACAATGAAAAATGCGTCTGTCAATTTTCAGTACAGGTAGTCACTCCGCCGGCAGCATTTTTGGCAAGTCAACCTTTGATTCAAGCCAGCTAACAGTAAAGAGCACATTACGGTGTGGTTCGGACGAATTAAGCTGTTCTTTCATCAGCTATCAACCAAATTACGTTCTCACTTAAACTGGCTGGAGCCACACAGTGAGAATTCCGTTGTAAGCACCGCATCAAACTCGGTGTTTTTTCAGCATGAATGCATACTGCAACAAAATAACATCTCAATAGGACTCTGCTTGACGTTGGACTGCCATTCTTCCACGCACCATTCCTATGTCTTGTCTGCTTTACAGTTACATAATTTCAGTTGATTAGGCAATTCATGTTCAAAACCTAGCTTTTCCAAGTAACTGAGGTAACGTTCCTTCTTTGCCAAGCATGTCCAAATTCAACGAAGCAGGAGAGACCGTCTTGGATTCGGCAGTATGGGTGCACTAGATGCTTCTGTACCAGTAATTTTGCACCGCAATAGTATCATCTCTATGATCTCATTCAGGGAATGCGGCCCAATAGTAACTCTACGAAGTCATTAAAAAATTTTCAGTGATATCTTCATGTGTAACAGTTCCAGCACGATACGGGACCAAATGCCATTCTCCAGCACCAGAAAAGGATGAAAGCATGTACTCCGGAACGGCAGCACAATTGCACCAACCCGGAAACGAACTCTAATTTTACCACATGCCAGACTTGAGTACCCACCAAAATGCAGGATGAAGGGCCAATAGCTGAAGGGATGAACTTATTTTTGTTTCAGTCCCCTCACGCACGTGCAGCTTGTGCTTCGAGAAAAGAAATATTATCGGGCAGCTGATAGTTTGTAATTAAGAAACTTGAGTGCCTTCTTGGGTTCACCCGGTAGTTTTCATGTCTTTACTTCCAACCTTCTGCCGTCCATGTATCAATGTTCAGAAGCCCCGTGAGGGCGGATGCACGAAATCCATTTGTACGAGCGAACGCGTCTTCACATCTTCTTCCACAAAGCGTATGACCCTCGGTTGTCACCAAATACCAAACATCTCATCTACAGAAAACGTGGATATTGCGGTAGCTCCAGATAAACACTGACTGCTCTTTCCATTCACTCTGGTATATGAGGTTCTGTTTTCTCGCTCTCCATCTCGAGCTTATCCACCGAATCCCTTCAAACTTCCGGCCAGACTTGGGCTTGCCTGACTAACTGAGTTGCAGAAAGTGTACGTAAGCACGTACAGCAGAAGCTCATTAAGAAGTTCTCATTAACTCTGAAAATTCTCTTCACATTACATCGTGCATCGTGAGCTAAGCATTTTGAGAATACTGTAATATTTCGGTTCCGGAGCTGGTGCAGATCTCTTGGATTTTCACATCATCTTCTGGCCAGAGTGCGAGTCTCCCCGACTCCTCTCGTCTATCCTGAGATGCTCTCTGCAATCCTCTTTCTGATAGTTTCTCCAAATGTTTAAATCCCTGCCAAAGACAAGACATTCTCCACCTCTCAGTAATCTAAAGGACACACGCAATACGCAAGAAAAGCAGTGTGCAACTCCTTACGGTGTTCTATTCTAAAAACGTTTGTCTTGAGGAACTCGGTCACTGATCAATAGCGGGAACATACGCCCACCATCAGATGGAACACAATGTATTCAACCCATTTCGCTTGGATACCACGTCAAGTCTCAGCATGACAAAATTTTCTATAAGCATCGTAACCAAAAATTTCCCGGGCATAATTTACGCAACATGAAATGATTAATTTTGAAGGATACAATAGCTCACAGCCTCAGAAATAGCTTCGAGCAGACTACTGCACGTACCAGCTTGTGCCATCTAAGTTTTGCAAAAAAACTTTCGGTATCGTATCAGGTCATGTCATAAATTGCATGTTCGGAGTTTTGACTGCATTACTAGCTGACCGCGAGAGTCCTAGTGACAATGGTTTTGCATATCGGCGCTGACGTCTGTATTCCCAAGTCACGAATTAAGGAACCGAGTTTAAATGACGTAACTCTTTCTTGTCTCTCGTTTATTAGGGATTTCGTCGCAATTGGCTTTGCGAAGGTATTGCACCGAATGCAAGATCGTGTTATGCATGTAGTTTGGATAGTGTGAGTAAACAATGGCTCAGAACAAATGTAAATTATAGCGAGACCGGCATCAAGTGGCACGCCAAACCAGAGCGCTTGTAATTCGTAATCTGTAAACAATGAACCTCATTCAGTTTTATTTGAGACCACAAACCATAATATAGAATTCATTCCATTTGTTTTCTGTCTGCACATTCACCACTGGTTTTCCACATCCTTTAAATCGGATTATAATGCTAAAAAGGTAGCAAAAGCTTCCATTCACCGTCATCAGCATAGCCTCAAAAGCCAACGCTCAATTAATTCTCGGCCTAGCGACAAGTAACTCCACTTTTAGTTTCCACGAATTTTAAATCGGATTCCTTGTTCCTTCCATCTTTTGATGGAGAGATCATGTTAAGTTCCACGGCCGCATGTAAACAGTTACGTCTTCCACCTTGTTCAACTGGCTTTCCTTCATTTCTTTTTTCATGGCTAATCTTTTATACTACACTGGGGTTGCAACTACTGCAACTTAATTGCGCTAACGCATTGTAGATTGTCTGCAGATTAAAAACTCCCACTTGATAATTACACTCGCACCGCAACCAAATCTAGTGAGGCGTAATTTTCTTACATTTCGGCCTTTGCTCCTACTCCGTTTCGCCTTGGTTCCCTTGTCTCCCCTTCTCTGTTTGAGTCATTAATTAGGAAAGAAAAAAATTGTACGACTCCTATCTTGATCTTCGCTTATGATGAATTTACATGAATGATTCCGCCGTTGTGATCAGCCAACAATTTTTTCACGGATCCTTTGTCAAAACTGTGTTTTATTTCCACATGAATAACTTCCGTTGTACTGGCAGCAAATCAAGTCAATTGTACATAATACAAGAACCAAACCTCCGCTTACTTACCATTATCACATTTTCTGTGAGGATTTTTGCCATCAAACATAAGCGCAGGAACGTCAAAACTTCAAGTAGCGGGAGTGGTCACATATACGACATTGCAATGGCGTATATTTGACATCAATCCATTGATGTCACCCGTATTACAAGGAAGTACTAAAAGTTATTTTCTTTAGCATCGAATGCAGGTTATGCAACTTTATGACGGAGTACACCTTGATGTTGTATCCAGCAACATTTCATCACGTCTTTAATATCGCCCATCCCTCTTTCGCCATTTCATGCCGGCCTCTGTTTCTTTCATGTTCAGAGTTTATTTCACGACACACAAAACGTGCATCATCTACTAGGTAAGGTACTTCACGCTTCTGTATCTCTTCTAAGGCTCAAAACCAAACTTGCATAAATTGCTGTCACACGATTTTCTTCATATCCGGAGAACTAATCCTAAGATTTGCTGCACGGCTGTCAACTCTGACCTTACAGAATAATCTTCAGCATTATCGAAGCCTTTTAAAATTAATAATGACTTATTTCTTACTCTCACATTTATTTAACAGCAATCCATCATTTTCCCAAGGACGAGTTCCAAGAAAAACAAAGGGAATGTGTAAATTCTTAATCCTTGCTCATAAGGAGCAAGTGTTAAGCAATTCCCTCACGTTGCAGGTTTTTTGAGACTTGCGTGCAAACCTGTCTCCGGATGATGCTCACTACAGCAATCCTGAGCATTAGATTAACTTCTGAGTCTGAAAGTGTGCACATCGTACTCATTACAGGCAGATGACTTTGACGGATTTCGCAATTTAAGTCACAACGTGCAATTCTCAATCCGTGTAAACACCGTAGATTTACAACTTATGCAAATCGTGAATGCTCTCACTTAGGTCGTCTTCGATGTCAACCTAAATTGCTACCTTGTTACTAGAACAAGCTGAACCGCCTACTCTTCCTTTCCCGATTTGCTTGCGTGTGAACGAAGTTTAGCTAACGCTCAAATTAATTATCCTTGGTCGATGACAGGAATGACCGATTGAATTCTTCTATGCGTAATGAACTCATTTTGAGCACGGACATGCAGGAGTCTCAAATGCAC
>VRMD01003172.1:0-11509 GCA_009872375.1 Sminthurides bifidus | reverse complement strand
AGAAAGCATTGTTGCATTTTTTGCATTGTTGGTTACGGAGGAAAAGTTTTGTTTGTTGCAAAAACTGATGGCGCCGGTTACTAAATTTTTAAAACAATTGTATCAACGTATGATACGCTGGTCGGCAAAGGGTTAATGCTCAAGCTTGCAGTAAACAAGGTCAATTATACAATTTCACACAAAAGATCGGTTATCAGAAAACCGCCTGGTGCAGCCGTATTCCTAGAACAGGTGCTGAGAGCTTGATTTACGTCATCCCTTGCCGAGTTAAGTTTCGCAGGGAGGAGTCGGAGGTCAGGGAGATGGAGCCATTCAGTCAGTTTACGTCCAAATAATTACTTCATAAAACGAGTAAAAACTAACCTTTCTCCTAAGTTTTCATCTCATTTTTCAATTAAGAGGGACAATCGAGCCATGCAAAAACTCCAGATTCGTTCTCATCTTGTTTTACATGTACGGACATGTGTGACTTTTTAACAGGTTCTAGTTTCTTGTCATCTATGAAAAAATCATGCCATGTGCATAATATCGCACTAAAGCCAGTCGCAGCCCATTCCTTTTTCAAGTTTTCCTTTTACTGTAGCTGGTTGAAATGGTGAAAAGTTGTTTTAAATAAACTTTAACCATCGCTCGTTGGAATCATCCTGCTGTAAAAGCTTTACAGAAGTTAATTACTCTCGATCCCGGAGCTGATTACGACGCTTTGGCCGATTGCAAATCAAGTGTAGCATTCTTTACTGCCTGCTCGCTTGAGTAGATTTGATTTGTGCTGATTGCTGGTCCACAGGTCGTCGTAATTGACCTGCGTTTTGTTCCTTCTCATCGCAACCTTTGTAGCCGAAGCCTCGAAGTGAGAATAGCAGTAATATATTTGAGATTATATTTCGCACGAAAGGTCTAAGATAATGAGTTTCGACTCATCGTCATCTCATTGATGCACCAGCGACGGCTACCAGTTAAGCGTTACCTGAGGAGTTTGCGTATTTTTTGCCACAGTTAAGTGCTGCTGGCTGCCAACTTCGATCCGGTCGCATCTTCCCAGGTCAAGGTGAGTTGGAATAGGAGGAAAACCATATCTTGGCTTTATAGTTCAGCGTTACCTGAGGAGTTTGCGTATTTTTTGCCACAGTTAAGTGCTGCTGGCTGCCAACTTCGATCCGGTCGCATCTTCCCAGGTCAAGGTGAGTTGGAATAGGAGGAAAACCGTATCTTGGCTTTAACTTGAGACAGAGTGTTAACACATAACGACTGAGTTGCAGTAATGTATCGACAGCCATGTAGTATCTGACCCGGATTGTTACACCAACCTGCCGGCCAGCAAGTAAGAATACTATTGCGTTGGAATTGGGCCTCCGATCACCTTAGCCCTTACGCAAGGTAAGTAGATGTTGGTCCAACGCGCCTGCTTTCTTCTGCAGCCACATCATCTGCTTCATTAGCTATTCATTTTTTTTATCGTACTCTTCATCTTCGCAAGGCCATTTCAATTTAAACCCGTCCATCGTTAACTGGGTAAGCGCCCAAGATTCGTCCCACGAGAGCTGAAACTTTATAGACTAAAATCCGGAACTCAGTCATATTTTTTCTTAACGTCGTTCCCTAGAAGCCTTGCGCCTGATTGCCCCACCTTTTGTTTCTTTCTTTCTCTCTCCTGTCACCTTCATCACGTCGGTCCAACGTCCGAGTGATCACAAAGCCGTCTTCAAAGTTTGCCGAATTTTGCAACTTTTGGCAAAAACAGGACTTGCACATCCGTCTTCAGCTCATCCAAAAAGCTTGGCTGATGGAACAATTCAATCATATTGTCTCAGGAATTTTATTAACCGCAAAATTGCGAACAACAGCTACATTCCCTCTTAAATCCGTAGTACAGGCACGTAATGACCCGATTTAGGACGACCGGACTGAAATTGCCAAAACTTTCTGTCATTTAAGGTCCAATGCATGGTTCATTTGTCTCCTGAGGCGATGGCAATTTGTCCAAAAAGTGATCCTCAATTGGCGAGACACAGATTAAAAAATTAATTTGTTTCACCCCTCATACGTGATTTGGACTGACAATACGTCCTCATCGTTGTTTGAGAAAGTTTGCTTTTTAGAAGATCGTCTATAGAAGTATCAGTACTTACGAAGCACGTTCCCCATGATAAGACTTACCTCTCCGAGTTACTTCATAAGGCTACGGTCATCATCTTCTCACCTGTACATTATTAATTGATGCGCATCATATTTCCTTACGTTTGGGTGTAATACGTTTTGTAAACCTCTACTTGAAATGCATAGGCTGAATCAACTCATTTATTACCCATGTAAGGGCAGGTGAACACATTGAGCATTCAGAAGATGTGCCGTCCTATGGTGAATCATGTGTATCACTCAACTTCCTTCTTCACGATGACTTTTGATCTTGAAGGTGTAGTCTATGCGAATCCCGTAAATTGCACCAATAACGCGAGGACATAACACCGTTGCGAAGCCTGTAATGTGCAGCAATCCATAGCCAATACCAACATACAATTTTGATATGTACACGCATGGAGGATTTTAGATATTGACTAAAAACTGAAGAGTCGTGTAAGTCTCACATTGAGCAAAGATAAGACAAGACATTCTTTCAACTAGGAGCGAATTTATTACTTGGTTCACCTCCACGCATTATTCGTTAGTCAAACCGTGGCTGATGCATACTTCGTGTTGCTGATTCTTCCCTTGCTTCATCCCTGGCAAAACCAGCTAACCTCATTATGCAACTTAGATCTGGGCCAGTGTGAGCTGAGAAACCGGGTCTTTAATTTCTATGTCACTTTCTTGATTCTTGAGATTTAACCACACATTCATTTACTCCGTTCATAAGGCCTTGCATTGTATTACCATGGTCTTTTGAATTGACGTCATTTCCAACCGGCTTCTGCATAATCGCATCTTCCTCAGAATGTTTACCCTCTTCATTCACCGGTTTGAATCTTTATGCCACTAATAACCAGTCTTCGGAAAGGTAAACTGGTCATTTGGCCGAAAAGCAGTATAAAGAATCAAGACGCATCCCGGCCCTTCTGCCAACATGACTGTGCAAAGCCTGCAGCAGCTCCTG
Source organism: Sminthurides bifidus (assembly GCA_009872375.1). Taxonomy (NCBI): domain Eukaryota; kingdom Metazoa; phylum Arthropoda; class Collembola; order Symphypleona; family Sminthurididae; genus Sminthurides; species Sminthurides bifidus. The sequence goes on along the minus strand of VRMD01003172.1, from coordinate 8,418 downwards.
AGGGTGGAGCCTTTGGTGCACCCACGAAGCTATTTCTGAACAAGGATGGCCGAGTTCATCCTTTTAGTAATCCTTACTGATTTGCTTCAAAAGATAATACTAAGGTACACTCGCACAGTTTATTCCTGTCACCAACTTTCATATCAAAAACATTCACCTCCTTTCCTAAATAAACAAACAATGTCCTCCAAAATACAATGTGACAGTGCAGTGTAGGGTGGACAGGCGTCTGGGCTTTATTACCCGCACCTGTTCTGACAGCTTTCACCGCTCGTGTTTTTTTCCTAGTGTTAATTTTTCTTTCAAGTTTAAAAATGGAAAATCCATCACACGACAAACATATTTAAGGAGGACGAAAGTGCCAAAAAAGAATGCTCACCTTGTTCAAAAGTAACGTGAAGATCACGTTAGAATTTTTTAGAATTTAAAACTGGATCCCCTTAATTACTTTAGAAACGAAAATGAAATGCATAGGTTGCATTTCAAGAGGTAAAAAAGTTGAAATGCAACGATTTATCAGCAGCATGGATGCATTTAGAGTCCTTCTTAGCGACTAGCGAAAAAATTTTCACCAGCCTTTCACGTTTGACGATGCATTAATTGAAACTGAAGGTAGATTTTCTTGCTCGCTTTTTATGCAACGATTGATCAGCAGCATGGATGCATTTAGAGTCCTTCTTAGCGACTAGCGAAAAAATTTTCACCAGCCTTTCACGTTTGACGATGCATTAATTGAAACTGAAGGTAGATTTTCTTGCTCGCTTTTAGACCAAGAAAATCAGATTCGCTTCTACCGATTCATTAAAGATTTATAGGCAGCTTTGAGGTTAAGTTTCTTTTGCAATTAATCAATGAGGTGAGGCACCGGTACCCGTTCACGTACAATGTATCGTTGCCAGGAGATTGGTGCACAGTAATTAGTGAACAGAAAAGGAAGTTTTTCTTCTGCGAAAACGTACGCGCCAAATTCCATCAAATCTTCAACATAATGTAAGTGCTTCGCAAGAAACTGTACATCAATTCCACGAGCCTGTAAACCAATGATGTGACACAGTTCACGTAAACGTTAGTCGTTACAAAGTTGCGTGAAGGAACGCCGTTATTTGTTTTCTGACAACATTATCATTGAGGCGAATGAGAAAACGTTGTTGAGTTTTCTCAATTTTGGTTTCATCTGAGAGGATTTATCCGGATTGAAAATGCCCACAAGGATTTTTTCTCTAAAAAACGAAAGGGTGAAACTGAGGTTTAGTTCACTTTTTCGCCTTACCGCTATGACTGGCACTCCTCTAAAAGTTCAACCCCATTCTCAGTCTTTTGTCTTCAATTCATTGCGAGCTAATCCGTGTCAATGCGGGCTAGTGAAAAAACTGTAGCAGTCTCGTAACCAGTCTATCAACCAAAACCGTCCATTAAGAGTCTGGGTGTGTTTTACCGCATTTCCACATTCCACAAATCGCCCATCTGCGTACGCTTATATTGTAGGCCTTGCATTTCGCCAGCCTCGTAACAACGCAAATGTTTTAAGCGGCCTCTTAAGCACTATGAGAAACTGTCAATTGCTTGTAAGCAATCCACTCTCTGAGCCCCAAAATGCAAAGTTTTAGCAGGAATCGGTAAGAAAATGTTTTGAAAACAGTTGCTCATTTCACCATCGTTCACCCAGTTTGATTTTTTCATTTCGGTGCCAGCAAACCAGCCTTGATGAGCTTTCGCCCTGCGGATTTGTTCCGCCTCCCGAATAAAAAGTTGCAATGAGCAGTGATTGATTCACTGATAAACCGTATCGGCAAGTCGCTAATTTGTACACCTTCTTCCCCTAGGAAGCGTTTCACGTCTGAGAAGGTGATGCCAAATTGGTAATCAACGTCATGGCCCTTTCAAGCGCACAGCGAGGGTGCTGGACCAAGAAAGTCTTGTGATTGGAGACTGCCTGAAGGTCAGCACGCTGATAATTTGCGACGATGTGCTACCAAGAGACAGATATTGTGATCCGAGTCCGGTATGATTCTTCTCGCTACCTTTCAGCTGTCATTTGCTAATGTGCCTGTGCTCCTGGATTGGGTCGAGCGGTCATAAATTTTACCTCCCTTTGATGTCACTCCACATACATCTCATTATCCGAGCTTGATCCTGAAACACCATCCTTTACGAAATTGTATCGCAAGAACGTAATCGCCAAATACTCATGCCATTCCACCAGCTCAGCATCCATCGCACTTTGTGTCTTATCAAGGCACGGGCACACTTTACCCTTGTTTGGCTTCATTCTTGACAAGCATTTTCTTCGAATGCTGTGCGGTCTACTTTATCGGTAAACAAGCGTGAGACTGGGCTCAACCTTGTGCTTCAACTTAGTCCCTGATTACCTTGCAAAGTAAGAGCAGTCCTTCCATCTGCAAAACCACCTCTTGCTGCTTACCGACCTGCAGCCCTGCTTTGTTCGCCTCCATTCAAGCATAGCATTCGCATTGGATCGATGCATTCGAGCGTCGCTACTGAGAGATCCATCCTGGGAAACTGACTCTGGCAGCTGCAGCATTCCGAGTCAAACGACTACTTGGTTAGCGTAAACAATACCGCTTCAATTCACTTCCCTTGAGGCTTCCTCAAGACCGGTTTCTTTTTCGCCATTATTTAAATCCTTTCAATTCATTGTGCTCAATCTTAAAAACTAATACTAGTCCTTACTCCTATTTATTAATTTCAAATTATCCCCCGCCATCCTTGGTGGCATCTGCACCCTCCTTCCTCCTATCTGTTCATCTGCGATCCGCAACTTGTCATTTGAGGAATATTAATTGCATCTTTTCCAATGTGTGGTTTTACCCCTGCTGCTAAATCAATACTTTCGTACTACTCCGTTTGCATAAAAAGCTACGATTAGCAGACGTCGTCTGGGTCCTCAATTGCAATGTGACAGAACACGGGGTGGCAGACCAATGTGGATGACTTACTTGAACGATGCAGGTATTCCAAGACGTGACTAAAGTTACTCGTATACAGTCACATCAGAAGGACTGCACCTCAACAACCCTGTCCCTGCGGACCCATCTTTCTATATTCGAAGGACTGTCATCTTCCGGGAGTATTTGGAACCTCTGTCATTCGGGCGGACTTTCGAAAAAATTGCATCGTTGCTATGGCGATTGCTCTTAAGCGGATAAATGTTGTTTCCATAGTGACATTCATGCTTATTCACGTTAGTTTACCTCTCTTAATTTTGTAATCATCAATGGACTATGGCATTATCGGCCTGAGAGGAACGATTATCCTGTAACAACTTTCAATTTTCGAACTAATTCACTCGCCGTGATCGTCACCTTCTCTGTTATAATTTTCCAAAGCATTACCTTTTTGAGGCTCTACTGAATGCAAGAGATGCACATTTGCGGTCACTGATAAAACGCGCAACTGCATGAAACTAGGCATTTGTTAGACAAAGCAGATTCGTAGTATTTGTTGACGTTTTCCAGTTGGTGCAAATTCCTATTATTCAGCCATGAATTCTATTTGGAATTGTAGTTCACATGGCCAATCACGTCTTCTTTTTCAGCAAGGTTTTCATTTAAATTCAGACTTGAATCACTTTTATCCTGCGATTAACACTACGGAAATAGTACTTATTACTGTCTTAAGATAGTGCAGATCTGCTGATTGCAGCAAAAAGGATGAATGACTGCGGTACAAGACTATCGATCGACAGTGAAAAATTCTGGTTATTTGTTTATTTGCCCCTTCATTCCTCAAATGGACTTAATTAGTTTTGTAGTTAGTCTTGTAAAGTGTTGGTCTCGTAACAAATAATTCATCTCAATTTCAAATCAACTTTATAGCCCGACTGAAGCCGTCCTTCTGACCGATTGCTGTGCGCAAGGCCATTGCTTAAGTTTACAATCATCGAAATAGAATAAAAATTTGCGTACTTTTCAGCTGTCACGTTACTTAAGTCACAACCCGTTGGAAAATCCATCAAAGAAGTTGAAGCATTATAAATTTGGCTCAATGTATATAATCTAAAGTTTTCAATAGGCTCTGGTACGGTCACATCATAAAGCACGAGTAGCAGTTGTTGCATTAGCAGTCAAGTAGAAATGGACGACAAAGTTTCACATCCTTTGACCAACCCTATTGCTCTGTATTAACAGCTCCACAAGCTGAATGCCTAGGCGATATATTATGTAGCTACAAACTATGACGCTGGGCAATGACAACATTTCAGACACTACAAGGCAGTAACTATATTGTGCAAGTCTTGTATCTTACGATTGTAGCAAAAGTGTAAACACTTGCATTCCTCAGAGTGCAATTACAGTATTACAGTTTGCAGCCAAATTTTCAACTAATCATGGCAAGTTGCTCAAGTCTACATTAATTCGCAGTGTGACGACATCTATAGTAAAGCTATCTGCATACGAAGGTCAATATGACTTTGGTATTACATCTGCTAAGATGGCCGCTCCGTACCCTTCTTTGGTTAGTACTCATGGTTAAGGTTGCTTCCCTAATGTCTAGAATTTAATAAATGGACGAATATCAACTTGTATGAGATTGAAAAAAGAATCTTCCGCCTCCTCGCTAGTTCTTCTTGTTCGATTCAAGGTGGTTACCCTCCTCCTCGCTTACAAAGCAAACGCAATCACAGATCTTCGGATCGGAGTGGCTGTGATGCTGTGAGTGAGATACAATTTTCTGTCTAAAGATTGTTTAAAATTTAATGGGGATGTTGGTGCCACCAGGGGCGGGCAAAGCAGCCTGCGGTAATGGAGCTTCTACGGTGAGAACGCCATCTTTGCTCAAGGAGCTCCTGATCAGTTCCGGGTTCACTCCTGACGGTAGAAGGAATTCTCTGTTGTACTCCCTGTACACTGATTTCGTCTCGGATTTCTCCTCATGTTTTGCATGTACCTGCAAAAGATAGGGAATCAACCTGGTCAAGATATCAAATTACGGTTTCGCATTAGAAATCAAATCTCGCATCCCTATCGCATAACCCACGTACCAACAACTTGTTGTCCACCGTCTTGAGAACAATTTCTTCTGGTGCATACTGGCTCACGTCAAAACGGAGTTTCAAAGTCTTGCCATCACCGTCGTCTTGGATGAGCGGAGAATTCAATCCTTCCAAGAAACTTCCACCAGTGGTCGAGCTGGAAGTTTGAGTGGTGGTGGTTGAGCTGTAAAAGAATACCATTTCCGAATTTCATTAGTGAGTCATTGCCACCGGATTTTGAACATTCAGAAAACAAATGCCACCGGACAACTCTCCCATCGGCACATACCAAGTACATTACGTTCGCAAACAAATGACAAAAGAGTTTGCACCGTTCATGAGCGAAAAAGTGCTTCTACTAATAAGAAAACAAAGGATTCATGCCACAAAAGCAACATAGAAGCATGCATACATAGAACTATTCAAATGAAACGTCCTGTGCTCAAATCCAGAGGAACAAATCTAAACTGCTGAAGTAACTTCGGTAAATGGTTAGTATTTCTCCTTTGATTCAAAGTGCTATTTCACCAAAAATCCTCCCTGGATGACGAGTAAGTTTGAGCACAGATGTCTCACATGAAGGATGTGAACGACCCGAGCGTTCTACGTATTCTTTTACAAAATAGCAAAGGCGATTAAGATAGAACTAAAACTGATGACGCTAGTCTAGGAGAGAAACTAATGAGACGGTGCACACTACAAAAATAGAGCCCACACTGTGATTAGGCTAGTTATAAAGACATAAGTAGTATATTATCAGGAAAACCTTAGATGTTGTTGCTGTTGTTGTGCGGCTGAAGACTGATGAAGTGCGGAAAAAGCAGAAGAATTGAGAAGATCACTTGAGTCTAGGAAACTATTAGTACCACAAAATCGTTAGTTCCATCCATCATTATCTTCTTCCACAATTCAGCATCTTTTGTTACTTGATAATAAACTACCGATTTCGTTATCTACCAACTTGATCAGGGTTATGAGCCTCGCCTAAGATATTCGCTAACGGCAATTAGTTAAACTTGTATTTCTTGTACAAGTCCTTTGGTTATCACTCCAACGTATAAAATTATATTTGAAATCCATCACAGATATTCGTATTTTCATCTCGCATGTAATCTTCTGCATCAACTTTTTAAAATGAATAGCTCCATTTTCAACTTTTCTCAAAGCAAAATCTAACTGACACTTTCATCTCTCCAGCATCAATTTCAGTGTCACTTCTGTCAGTAATTCTTGCTATGTAATCTCACATAGAAATTGAGCTCAATTGCAAATTCCTAAAGCCTAAGCCCTACGAATCTGAAATCGCACTTGTCGTGTTGCAAGACCTTTACCTTTTGTTAAAGAAATTGTCCTGTCGCTGAAGGAGCTGAGAACGGAAATTGCTCATTTCGTCTTCCATTCGCCGCATTTCTGCATCGAATCTGTAATACGTCCAACCAGACAACAGTCAAATCAAAGTTACTGCAACTTGCAACCCATAAAGAGCTTGCAACAAGGTCACCGAAGACAAAGTCTGCCAAAACATTAGCAGAGCAAATAACAGCAACTGATTTGCTTTCCAATCCGATTTGCAGTCTCCTTGCCAAAAACACCAATCGTCCAATGCATTCGCCTGTAACCGAACAACCGCTTGACAGATGTGCTTTGTGGTTTCGCAAACATTCACCATCCCGCTCCTATTATTAAATCCGCAGCCTGAACCTAACCTATTGTCATTTCTTCCTACTTGCTATCAGTTTAGTTGAGCCATTTTTCTCATTGATAACATAATTCTTTCCTCCATTCCAATCGTCGACAGAAAGTGAGAATCCGAATAATTCATCAAACGTTTCGAGTTAGAGCGCAATTTCTAATACTTCCAGAAACTTGCAAATAGAATTCATTTGCTGAATCACCTTTCAGGAATGTATCTCCCAGCTCGTTCAATTTCCTCTTGACATTGAGCGTATAGGTAGTTCGGTTAAAACACCCTTCAACATTTTGGCAAACCGTACGTATTTTCTCATATTCTTCATTCAACCTTCTTGTTTATTCAGGCTAGTGAGCTTATGCACTACTAATTTTCTCTTTTCATTTTGAGAATTCTTCCATCTCTTGTTAAGTAGGAAAGGGTCTACTCGAAAATTACTAATGCTGTAGCCTTTGAACTGTACATGTTGCTTAACATCTGTTTCTACTTGCTTTTACTAAAGGGTTGCCAGCGCTACAGTTTTCTAATGCGTTCAAGCTGTAGGAACTGCATATACACAACTATCTAAGATTTTGCCTACGGGTTTTCAAGCGATTTCGACTCCACGAAGCTCTGCGTGACGAATGCAACAAAGTTCTTTTGCAAACAAAAGTAAATCGGCTCATGTTCCACGCAACGTCCTCCCGAGCCCGGAAAATGGACAAGCTTCGTTGTTGTTGGCAAGGATTTGCATGTTTGCCCATGCTTTGACCTCTTCTCGGCTCCCTCCCTCTCCTTGTAAATGTGCCTTACCTTTCCCGGATGGAACTGAACTCAGTGTCCAAGACGGAAGAATCGGATAATTTAACCGGAATCCTTTTGTCAGCCATGGCGTTCTAGATTCTACAGAACAAAAAATCGTCAAGAAATAGTAATCAATACTTGTTCATGAAAAATTCATAGAATGCAACCACATGATGGGCACTTGGTGGATTCCTTCCCGATGTGAAATGCCAACGACCTCTTTATCGACTTTAAATTTGCACAGTATACACTCGATATTCCTAGAAACAAGTGAGTAAGGACGCTTTCAAGCTTCCATGTTCACCATGCTTTAGCATGGTCAAAAGCTCAAGAAAGTTCTAACTGACAGCTGGAATCATGTGATCACGTTCTGTCTGATGATCAGCAGCATACCATAGTCCTACCTCATAGTTACTGTCAACTCCAGTAACTCAGGAGCATTAACTTCTCCAGCTGTCAGCAAGCCTGAAAGCAAGAACCAGGCTTGGTACAACCTGACTAAAATCAGCGTGTTATCGACTCAAATTCCTTTTGCTGACACAGCAACTTAATACGGTCACACCTGATTCTGATCCCAGCCTACTGTGCTCCTGCATTTCAATCCACCTCCACATGACTTGTTCCTGCTCACAGTTGGCAATCTGGCGCACACACCCAAAATGTCCCTTGCTAATTGTGGATTCGGAATTTTATGCCTCTTCATTAAAGACTCGGGAAGAACGAGTCGACTTGATCACGTTGGGATAGCGCTAGCGCACCCACATCGTGGCTAGATCAATTAATAGATTTCGCACGACCGTCTAGCAAATATCCGCTCCTTCCACCAGTTTATTTCCTCCACTAAAAGTCAATCTTTTCGGGGCGTGTTCTCCTAGCAACAGTGTTACTGGACTTTTACATTTCCATTTCGTCACTACTTTAGAATGCAAAAGTCACAGTGCGGCTGAAAATC
>VRMD01003171.1:0-11511 GCA_009872375.1 Sminthurides bifidus | reverse complement strand
TTTCACCATCGGCTCCTCAGATGCAAACGACAATGTCGCTAGTTCAAGCAGCCGCGGACCCAATGCCAACAATATGATCAAACCTAATGTTGTCGCTCCAGGAGTGTCGATTGCGTCAGCTTTCTCCACCAGTGATAACGCTTATTTCACTATATCTGGAAGCACTGCGGCTGTTTCTAACGCTGCTGGCGTGGCTGCGCTGTATATTGCCGCGAGAGGAGGGCAAGATGTACCGGTGGCAGAAGTCATAGCGGACCTGCAGGCCGGGGCTGATGTGGCGACCTCAATAGGTGAATGTGGTGGGACTCCACCAGATCAGTTTCCTAACAACAATGTAGGATATGGTAGGCTCAATGCCTTCAATTCTGTGTCATTGATAGAGCCGCGATAGTGTTTTATGTTGCTGATGAATCGGGCTTGCAATTATATTTGACCAAATTAATAAAAAAAATTACTTGATGAACTACATTTATTAGAGAAAATGCATGAATATTTTTCGAGTACCAATATTTATAAATCAGGCACTGTTCTCCAAGATGCAAAGTTCCTCTTCCAAGAACTGAGAAAATCGCTCCATCTTCTTCCTTGAGTTGATTAAATGACGTCGACAGGAAAATGCAAAAATGACGTTTCCCCAATTCGTAAACGACGTTATGGCTCCTACTACAGACCACAGAAACTCGATGATATTTTTGATTTTCCCCTTAAATTATTCATGAAACTACTCATTAGACCCTACCTGCAGAGGCTGCCGATGGAATGTTGACTGAACAAAAGAACTTGCGCAACGTATGCTCTGGCGTAAGTTGAAATTCCGAAGCAAAGCCAGGGAACGGACTGAATCCTAACGTGTATCCCGGCATATGCACAAACCAGCGAATGAAAAAGTTCGGTCCGGTACAAAGTAATCGAAAGAACCACCATAGGACCAACGGAGCTATTGAGTCTTTCAAGCGAAGAGTGGTGCTATGAGACTTAAATAGTCGATTGACAGGGTCGACCTCGCCGGTGAGAAGCTCTACCATGGTAAAAATCCTATGAAAATCAGCCGTTATTAGTAAGAGCCTAACGTATCCACAAGAAATAAACTTTCAGGATACACGGAGACATTTTAATATAGTCTCTTACGCATGAATGTTCAACCCGAGTGGGTGATTCGGCAATGGCAGGGGTACCATAGCGCGAAGCACTGTCGGAACTGCTGCCCCAGTAGACCTCATCATTTTTGCCATCACGCCCGCACTCACGGACTGAACCACTGCAAAGAAGCTGACGTTAAACCGCTTCTTCAGCTTCTTGATCCTTTCAACAGGTATTTCAGGACTCCATGTAGTGATGCAAGAATTGGAAAGGTTCCCATCTCTTGGTGCATTGACCCAATCATTCTCCTCCGCTTCGATTCGAAACAGCATAATTACGACATCTCGAAATGCCCTCATAGGAAGTAAAATCATCCAAATGATTTTTTCCCACAAACCCAACTCTCTAAATATCGGGGCGGCAGAAAGTTCGCCCTGATAACCATGAAATTTGGCCAATAAATTTACCAGACTGTATCCATCTCCTAGTGCATGGTGTGCTCTCAAAAAAGCGACGGTCTGTAGGCCGTCACTCCCTTCTGCTCCTTTAGAATTTGGAGTGCCTTTGCTCCGAAAGTTGTTAAGAATGATCACCTCCCAAGGACTCTGACCTGGCTTCCAGCCCCTTGTACTCATGCAATCGGCAATAATTTTCAGATCCTCTTCCACATAGACGGTTTTCACGGGTAGTTTCGAACCTTGTATTAATCCCGCATTTTCGTCCTGTAGAATGTCTTTGTAGTCACGGAAGTGATTTTCAAATTTGAAGTCATCGTTACGCTTCCAAAAGTAGTAGCCACAGAAAGTCGTGATTGACGTCCGCAATCGATGGAATTCAAACTTTGGGCTCGGATTTGTCATCAGCGCTTTCCCAATCCCTTTCGCGTAATATTCTCGAGCCAATTCAACGGAAATTTCTCCATCGTATACTAAATAAATAAGTCCATAGAATTTTTGGCTTTCTAAATTATCGTAACGGAACATGGAAGCTCTTACTGGCTCGAGCATTCCATCGAGATCTTTCCGAAGCACTTTAGCCAGTAACTGAACTGACAGTCGTATTGGGAGCCAAATTAAGGCTGTTAGTATTGCAAAGATGGCGAGTAACAAAGTCACCAGAGTACATCCTAATAATTTTATATGGTCCATCTTACTTAATTATAACTAACCACTAAGAGTAGTGAGAACTCAAAAAGTCTAAACTCTGTTTTTCATTCACGATAGCACTCCTATTTGCCTTGCGATTGCGAAAGGAATAAACCAAAAATGATATCTGTCATCAGAATAAACGTGCGTGGTACCCTTGCCGTTATCCATTTCATCATGAACGTCTAGGGATAGAACTTGATGGTTGGAAAACGCCCTGCACTTGCAGCAGTTATTTACTAGCGGGAACATGAGGAATTGCTGTCAATCTAGACGTTCGTAAATTGTACGGAGAAAAGTGAAACTGGAAACTTAATGATAGATTGGGCGATTTCCTCTTCCCAGTTGACGAGATAATTGGTTATGATAATGATAGCGATGATAAACAGTTGCAGAAATTTAATTTTCAAGGTCAACTACAACCACCTTTTGCGTGACCGTTTCTCTGACAGCTTAATAATTACTCGTCATAGGTTTTGCAGGTTATGGAAATGAATACCAAGTTTGGTTTCACAATATACAGGCTCCGGCACAAAGCCTGGACTCTAAATCTGGTATCTAAATAACGTTTACCGTAAGTTATTATTCCAGTGCTGCAGCAACGCAAAGGGCCAAATAGACGAGGAAAAGACCCTTACGCGTGCAATAGTCATGGACCTCATAAGGAAATTACACCCGTGCCGTGTTAAATAGCATATGTATTTTTAATTTTTCATCACTGCTACGCAATCTTATTTATTTCAATAAGTACAGAGCTAATCGAATACACAGAATCAGTATCGGATACTTGTCCATCAAGGATTTGTAACTGGGGACACGTTCTGAATGGTCCATTATTCCTCTTCCAGAAGCTAAAAATACTACACGATCATTTTCATTCACTTGAGTACATGGCGCCGGCTGATGAACACAAGAAATAGAATTCCCCAGTTCGTGGACTTGAATGTTGAAAGATCTGCTGCAGCCTGAAATAAAAAGACAACTGATGCCGGCTACGCAATTTTTTTATTTCACTTAATAAAAAATGATCAATAATCAAGACCTGGAGTGGCTGGTGGAGGGAGGTCCACGGAAAATAATAATCTGCGTACCACATGCTTTCTTGCTTGCTGAGACTTAAATAATCGCGTAATGATGTAATCCGGTCCCTTATAGAAAAACAGGATGAAACTCAATAGGGACAGTATTGCCATTGATGCCTTGAAGGTGCGAGAACAGTTATAGAACTTTAGCAGCTGCGCAAGCAATTTCAACTTTTTAAACGCCATGATGAAAATGCTTCACATAATACACTGCGACAACGTTTTAATGAGTACAGCTATAATTTTATCTTGCTCATTTATATGCGCCTGTAGTTGGAAGAAGGAATAAAAATCGACAGGCGAGAAAGCAAACGCCTAGGATTAACTGATAACGAACGATTTTTAATGTTTTAGGAACCTGAGTACATAACCTACGTTTGTTGTGCACTTCAATGAGCCAAGCTGTAAAGTCACTCCGAGTGGGGAACCAAACCGTCTGTTATGGTTCCATAAGAATTGGAATAGGCACGTTTGCTACTCCTTCCTTTTATAATATGGAAGTTGGAAAAACAACGCAATCGTGGGAAGAATAGCTAGCATGGTTGCCTTGGCGTTATTCATTATACCCGTAGCTTAATTTTTTCGTACCCCTTGTTTTCTTTACGGCGATACTCATACCGTGTTAATGCTATAATAATGATTGATGATATTTACGTTATGCCAACTCCCTTCCCTGTCTTCAAAAGTATGAGAGCTAGAGATCTCTCCAGAAACCAAAATGGGCTTACAATAGAACCCAAAAGTAGCGATGCCACACTTGAACGATAAACATTCACGAATTGGATACAATGGATGGATGCAGTATTCTTGATGTTATGATTGAGGGACAGCTGGAATAAATTACTACTTAACCCATGAAAGGCACCCTTCGGGCTTCGGGTCTGATTTGGCGAATATATTCTTAAATGCTTTGAGAGCCCAGACGAGCAAAACTATAATTCCTCCGACAGGAATTAGATGTGTACGCCCACACGTCAAAAATGACGAGAACAAGAACCTTGGGGACTAAGAAATCAGAAAGATTCTGTTTATTTCATCAAAAAATATGATTGAGCAAGGTGCTTGCGAAAAATGCAGTAATCATTCACGGATTATGCATAATTCAACTGAAGAATAGCAATTATTCTTCTGTGTGGATCAACTTGGAAGCGTTTGATGAAAGTAATTTAATTTTGCTTAAAATTATAGAGGGAGGTGGATCAAAGTAAATATATTTCGATTGAATAATAATGCCGTCCAACCCGACACGAATTGGATGAGTTTCTGATAGAAATGATGGAACTGCTCGTCGTATCTGCTGAATCCAACGGCATTAGCTCTTATCCTATGCACACAGAGGATCAACAAGTTCGGCTCATTATACCTACTAAGCCTAATTTTGTTACCTACACAATTTGACGAAGTGTCCAGTAATATGACTTTCAACAGATTTAGGAAGTAAAATATTACATAACGAAACTATATTCAAACGGCGGTGTCCATATTCACTTAACATATTTACTTCAAACATTAGAGTGGATTCCTTTAAACAGCTCATATAAGAACTACGTTTGTTTATCCCTATGAATATTCTTATGGCTACTAAGATGGCTGGATTTTCTAAACCGTTTTTTGCAAAATGGACATTCATATGGTTTCTCGCCTGTATGTATTCTGACATGGTCCTTCAAACGTGCTGTTTGTGCAAATCGCTTCCCACAAGTTGAGCATTCATAAGGCTTTTCACCAGTATGAGTTCGCTCATGGATTATTAATTTGTAATTATAATGAAAGCGTTTATCGCAGGTTCCACACTTAATTGGTTTCTCAATTTCATGAATTACTTGGTGTTGTTTGAGAGAAGGCTTTGTTTTAAATCTTTTTCCACACTGCATGCACTCATGTAGTCGGACATCAGAGTGTAATTTTTCATGTGTTCGAAGATTTCCTTTGCGAGAAATCCTCTTTTTACAAATACTGCATTCGTAAGGCTTGAAGTCGCTATGCACTGTTTGATGGCTTCTCAGATCCTTTGAAGTAACGAATCGCATGGGACAAAGGTTGCATGGGTGCGGTTTTTCACCAGTGTGCGTCCTGATATGCATTTTCAGATTACATGACACGGAAAAAGCCATATCGCAGAACTGGCACTTGAACGGCTTTTCACCTGTGTGTGTTCTCATGTGCTGCTTCAAGTTTTGTTTTTGCGTAAACCCTTCATCACAGATTGCGCAGGAATATTTAATCCCGTTTCTGTGCACAGACCTCTCGTGGGTTAAACGATTGCTTGACTTGCGAAAAGATTTGTCACAGTACCGGCACTTGTAGAGAGCCGTTCTCTCATGTTGGCACTTGATGTGATCCTTTAAGTAGCTATCTCGTGCAAATTCTTTGCCACACACGTGGCACTTGAACTTGTCCATGATTTGCTCGTGCGTTCGTTGGTGAGCGCGAAGTGAACTTGTACAGGACAGGCGTTTGGCACACACTTGGCATTGGAACGTTTGAACGTTCAGATGCTTACTGCGCTTGTGTGCATGCAAGTATCCGCTTCTTGTATAGGACTTGTCGCACATGTTGCATTCGAATTTTTCTCTTTCTCCAGTGTGAACTGTTTCGTGATGTTGAAGCTCATTTCTAGTCACAAATGTCTTTAGACACAGACGACATTTAAACGGATTTTCACCTTCATGTCTTCTTACGTGGATAGTCAGAGCTGCTTTTTGCGTGAACCTCTTTGGACAATACAAGCATTCAAACGGCTTCAGTTCCAAATGAATTCGGTTATGTATGCTTAAATATGAACGATTTTTGAAACCTTTGCCACATTGCCTGCATTTGAAGTTCCTTATGGCTGTGCATTTGCGCTGAGATTTGGGCTTGGAGTTCTTGGCTTTGGTATTCAACGTTGCGGGACGGTTTGATGTATGGATCACGTGAAATGAATCCTTGATTGGCGGAAAAGTCGTAGATCCACTCCTATTTTTCCCTGCTTTTGCAGCCCTGTGAATTAAGAGAAATTAATAATATTTTTCTGTGAGGTCAAAATTTGAGCTTCTGATGCGCTTCAACAAGAATATATAGAGTGAGACACATTAGAAACTATCATGACAGAAGTAAAGCAGTATCTTATGTGGCCAAAGCAAGGTCAGGCTTGATATCATCTGGCGGAACCAAATCCTGTTGAAAAAGTCGCATAAAACTTTTGCATTTCGAAAACATTTTGAAAATGATTTGTGAAAAATATGTCTTGTCCGCTAATACTTTTGAAAAATCAATCAATAAGTTTCAATAATTCTATTAATATTTTACTGAAAAACGTAGTTGTAGATCTGACAGAAAAGCTTTTCATATTTAATACTATATTGCCCGTTTTTAACTTACGTTAGGGATTTACCATCCAAAATTCTTTTTTCCTTATCCCGAGCCGTTAAGCAAGTCTTCTTATGTCTAAGGAACATACGTGAGCCAAGCACTGGAGCACTGCACAAACGGCAAATAAACCAAAATTTGGTCCAATCCTTGCTCGAGTCCATGATTAATCGCCTCTCAAATTCGAAAATTGCACGCAAAAATTACAAATATAAAGAGCTAACAGTCTTTTCATGAATTTATGGTATACGTTCTTCTTGTTAGACTGGACTGGCTACACCGATAGGAGTCAACATTTTTTTGCTTTGCTGTAAAGGGGTACTGAACTAAACTAACTGCATGAAATGAAACGGTTGAGTTGGAACTGTGACAATAGCGTACTGTCTTTTCTCTCTACATGAGAATAGTGCTGCCTTTGTTTATACAGAACGCTCCGAAGCTATTTGAAGACGAGTAGATTTCAAACGGAGTTATAAATAGAACCGGAAACTTTACACTCCCTTGTAAACGGGCATGTGCGTCGCATCTGTCTTTTAGATTCCACTGGTTCCGACGCATGGTAAGGATTTCGAATTGCTTACAAAGCTGATCATGATCATATAAGGCTAATTGCATAGATAGAGATCCAAAAGGTGTTTTTGCGCAAACTCTCAGGGCTTGCTTGAAATCCGCCTCGGTGTTTGCATTTTGCATGCATCCGCTCCTGACAGCTCATACTTGAAATTGACAACAAGAGACAAAACCACATGCTGAGAAAACACACATTCATGAGTTTCTTTCAGGCAAAATTAGGAGGTGATTCACATGATGAGATTACTTCCAACCTTTCTGCTTCTACCAACAGCAAATGACAGTTTATATTTTACAGCGAATTTTTCCAGCAGTACGTTAAATAAATGTTGTCGTATTTCTTCGATTTTGGGTGACTTCATCTGCAAGCGTAAGGGTGGCAGTGTCCTGGGGGTTGTCAAGGTTCCGAAAAAAGCATGTAGAGTATCGATAATACTGGTCGGCCTGACCTCTACAATTAAACCCTAAACTTTGAAGATTAAAACAAGGAATGAGACCAATTAAGCTTTGCTTTATTACCGATGCCCCGACTCGTGTCAACCACTCCGAGTTTTTCAGAAGCCAGTCGACGGAATTCGGTTTTCATGGCTTTACTTGTAGTAAGGTAGCTTGAAACCTACCTTTCTCTCTTAGTTTGACATAAAATAGGGCTTCTCGACACGGAATTCTAGCTCTAACATGCATTTAGTAGTTGTTTAAACTTTTTTAAATAATCCTTTGCTGTGTAGAATACGTTATATTTGGTTTTTCACACAATTACGTAGTGCCAGAAATCTCAGCATAGCTAAGAGTACCAACTGTATCACGGGAATAGAAGATTGGTTTTATAATTCTGGAAAATTGAGCCATCAATTCCGTTAAATTGCAGTTGGTAAACCGTTATAAAACTACCTCTGCCATGGAATTCTAATAGCTGTGATTCAGGATGGTTTTCCATATCCACAATTTCCTTAAGATTAGTCTCACTGTCATCTGGCAGATAAAGGAATGAAGAGGTAATTACAGCTTAGAGAAGGCAGGTACAGACTTCTGTATATTATTTCTGAGACTAGAAATTATCCCTTTAGGTGAAAGCCGCAATGCACAAGCTATAATTTACGGTTAAATTCTACCTGAGAAATGCCTGGACCGCATGTCCAATTTAACTTCCATGAAGGTGAAATCTAGTATACGTAACACATCCGCATTCTCCGTGCTACGGACACGTGTAAACCTTAAAGCATACGTAACAAAAGGACTACGTCATGAGTATGAGGGTTCAATCAAACTTCTGAATTTTGCTTGATGTGTATTTCGGATAGAGATCAGATTTAGAAAGTGTTTAGTGTGAAGACGAGGCTGAGAAAATTCTTCCCTTATCTCCAAATTACAATGACTCTCAGGCTTCGTGAAATTCGAGAAATCCTTATCATAGCTCTCAAGATGGCTTATTGGAAATTACGGGTTTTCACCGCAAACATATTCAGCTTATCCACAGGCCTGGAAGTCAATCTTAAGTTTTTAAAGTTTTTTTCCTTCATTGGCATGGTACCGCTCATCATCGACATCCAAAGTCACAAAATATCCTCCACTAAATCCAAGGTTTGTAACTTGTTCAATCACTCTTTACAAGTTCTCCAGTACCTCCAGCTGGCATACACTGTAGGAACGTTCGTCGCAGCTGTCATATTGAAATACCACTTGGACGCTTCACAGTTACCGTTACATCTTGCCTTGATGTACGGCGACATAATGACGACTCTGGTATACCAGCAGTACGTTGCAAACCATAGATCGTCATTCATTTCGTCCTGTGGCTATACCTTGGCCCACAGTCGTCAAAATGCTGGAACCTTATTGGAAAGACTAGTTTTTCAGCAGATTTGGTTCGGCATTTTAAACATCGCATTGGCACTACAGGCTCTGTACTTTTCCCGCTCATTTCGCTACTCCATAACATTTTACTTTCGAGAGGCGGACAGAGTGACGCTCACATTCGGGATGACTGCCGCAGTTGAGGCGATCTTGAACCTCCGGCGTGTCATTTATAATGGATTGTTCTACTTTACGAATCTGACTGCCTTCTTCGCCTGGAATGGAACATTGGGTGAAGAGAGCCTCAGGTTGAAGTAAGTGAGCAAATCGCATTTGAACTATGTACAATGCTTTCCATATTTACGAAGGTCGCCTGATGACGTTCGGTTTTCATTTTACAAGGTCACCAAGCAACACAAGGGTATTGAGGCAACGTATTGAAAGATCGTGCCAACGACTTATTGCAACCCAAGTTTGCCTCAACTGTTTCAACCAGTTCAATTCCAAGCCTGTGTACTGGGTCAACTTCATCAACCTTACGGCTGCCGTGGGATGCGTCATGTATCTCGTTTTATATGGTGGACAGGTGGTGTATTTGGACTACATGTTTGCATTCGGCATTGGCCTTTGTCTGCTGACGTATCCCCTGGTTTTCAAAAGAGCCTTTGAAATTCCCGAGAAAATCAGGGAGCTGAAGTCAATGATCAAACTCAGCGCAGTTCGAGCTTATGGTAACGGAAATGAAGAAATGAGGGAATATCGAAGGATTTGTCGTCGTGTGGATGCAATTCCTCAAGTAGGTGTCTGGGCTGGGGAGTTCCAAAGAGTGAAAAGGAACTCTACCATGGTATTTTTTCATACATTTGTCCAAGTGTTGGTAACGACGTTCTTGTTCGTGAATAATGTACAAATGTAGCTGAGGGGCTGAAATCTCGCTTGAAGTTAACATAACAAAGTTAGAGAACATTGCTACGTTTGTTATTTTAAATGAATTTTATTATTACTCGGGTGGCTAGGTTTCTAAGTCATTCATTGCTTTTAAAATTCAAACATTTTGTCTATGGCAGCGTAAAAATATCAACCATACAAATTCAGATATTCTTCAGTCTTTCTGCGTTAACTTTCTAGTCTTGAGATGGTTGATCCCCTTCAACATGAAACGACCAAGCACAAGTACTCGAAAAGATTATTCCTTTAGGTTCACATTAACCCACCAAGTTCATACTCTCCCAAAACTTGGCCCTTGCAGTGTATGGTTCACGAATAAGTCCGTAATTAACTGCGTTTAGATTCATGTAAAAGTTGGAGTCTTCAACCGGACTTATTGGCGGCCATTGCTGTGTTTGAAACCTTAGATTCTGAAGGCTGCAAATGAAAAAAAGTTTTTCTATCGAAATATTCTCATTCTCAATACATGTAGTTTACGGACCAAGAAAATTGTTTCATTCACTTACTCATTTGCTGCGAAATCCACCCATGACTTAACCATTGCGCGGGACATGGGGTAGTCTCTGTCTGTTCTCCTCACGTTTGACAAGATCCGTATTGGGAATAGCATGGCTAGTTCATCGCTATGGCATACCCCTGAAGATTCGATTTGTCGAAGCGTTAATTAACGATCGTAATAAGTTTATATGAAAGTTGAAGCTCATACGTGCTACACCATTTTGCATGAAATGGATACAAAAGTCACAAATGTGACCGGCATGTGGATTTGAGTGGACCTACCCAATCTATTCCTCCTGCCAAGAAGATTCTCCTTGGCCCAGGCCGTGGCCAAATTGTACCCCAGCTCGAGAATCTTCGGAAACCTGCCACTTGACACGAAGATGCTGAAGAAAGTGAATTCTCCTGGGTAAGTGTAGTAGTACATGTAAGTCGGAGCATATTTTGCATGCCGGAGGGCAGAATAGCGAGTTGCAGTGAAGAAGTAACGATCTGAGAAAATGTCGGTAAACTCTTTGACATTGTTGGTGAAGGAGAGGACGCTACCGCTTCCTGGCAAATAAAAATTGCGAATCCGGTCTGCCACGTCCACCAGATTTGCGTTGTAATTCAGAAGTTGGGGCGCAACGTGATTCCAATTGGTGTTGATTTGATTTGTCAAGTTTCTATTCTTGAAGATTTCTACAACAACAAGAAAAATTAGAAACGCTCAAGAGAAACTTGAGGTGCAACTAATTTAATTATGACTTGCAATTTCCTTTCCCTTGCTTCTATCTTTAACACCTCACTTTTAGGGCCTTTCGTGCCACTGCGACTTCACGCTTATGAAGGGCCGAAATCAATCTTCCAAAGGCTACGCGTCTTAATTAGCAATGCAAATCTTTATAAGGATCTCCGTCTTTATGCTGCACTTCCGCATCTTCTCACGCTAACTGAAAGTGTGTACCTTCAAGGCACATGTTGTTGAGCTGAAAAGGTGCATTGTTCCCTCAAGCTAACTCTCACCGTACGCTGCGCTTCTGACGCTGCACGTGATGTAAAAC
>VRMD01003170.1:0-11513 GCA_009872375.1 Sminthurides bifidus | reverse complement strand
TCCCTACAACGGTCTCGCCCTTTTCAACGGAGATTCTTTTATTGCTCGGCGAGGCTCTGGGATTTGTTATTGCAGGAGTGCAAGCCATGCAGTTTCGTTCAAAGAAGAACCGGACTTTAACATGCACCCTTTTACAACATCCTGAAGAAGATGAAAAGAAAAAGTGTTGTTGTTATATTGTGCATGTGCCCCGCATGAATCTAATGCTGTACACAGTACCCGGCTCTGTTTTGCCCAGGTCCTAACGGTCTGGCGTCTGGCTACAATTTCAAGAGATTCACTTTAAAGCTTTCTACAATTGACGCAGGAGTCATGTACAAATTACCCAGCCAGATCTCCAGCCATCAACCTTCCATTCCACTTGTCAAAGAGCCCTAATGGACAAGGTTCACTGAAGGGGAGTAAGAAGCAGACAATATGCACAACACGGTACGATGTTATATGCCATATGGTGCGAAGGTACGTGCACGAAATCATGTTCCCTTGAAATTACCACGTCTGCATATTATTCTTGTACTGGATCACATGTTCCAGGTTGATCCAGCAATGGATCGAATAAAAGCTACGCTTATAACAGCACGTTATAGGAGAAAGGGTGAGAGAGAGAGCCTGTTTGAATTCACGCATGTGGTTTTCGGGTTTCGGCCTGACGAGAGAGTGAATCCGTTCTTGGCGGGTTAGGTTAACGTACCCTGCGGATGATCCTTCCATCAGATGAGCCTTTACCGTAGTTGAAAACTGTATAACGGCACTGGGATTTTTTACACGGGAGTGGTTCCGCGACCGGTGTAAAGAGATTGACTCTTTAAACTTTTATATCCAGCCTGTGTGTTTACTGAAACGCATAGGTCTTACAATAGGAATGTTTTTTATTTCCCTGCTAAACCGCTGGACAACGGTGGTACGGCGTTCTCTACCGCAAGATGCAACTGCGCCCCCTGGAGACTAATGACGTTTTTTGAAACGTTTTACTGGGTTTGAATCTTAAATGAAGTTGAGACAAATCAAAATTACCAATTCCAATTCATCTGCCGCATGAATGACAGAATTCTAGATTGATTGCCTTTGATTGATTCATTGCTTTAGGTCCAAGCTTGGTTCAAATGTATGGCGAGTTCCGTAATTCCTTGAAAGCCGGATTGCCACCACGCGGATTAACAAAATTTACCTGATGTGAGAGAGATTAAGCCAGAAGGTAAGGGAACCAAGCCATCTTTTTGAAAAATTTTAGGAAGGAACGACAATAGATAAGATGGAGGGGGATAAAGTCTGTGTATTCGGTGAGAAAGAGCCTGCCTATAAGTAGCTGAAGAGAGTTAGTACATGTGGTAGTATTTTTGAATTCTCATCAGATGTAGGCCGAAAGGAAATAGCGGTGGGTGGGGAGATTGTGCGTGGGTACGTGACGCACTTTCCACGCAATACGCGTCAATAGCTTCTATCCCAGAATCTAGATTGAATTCTGGGATCAGAAGGGAAGATGATTTCGCAACTTCGCATCCTATTTGCAGTGTATGAGAAAGAGAGAAAGAGAGAGAGAGAGAGAGACGAAAGACTATGGTGAAATAAGTTCATGCTTGCCTGCCTACCTCCTTTTCTCTCTTGCTTTCTATAGGCAGGAAACATTTATTCGCAAAACCCATTTACCCATACGCAACTTCCTTGTAAATGCGTGAGTGCGTTTGCCCCTTGTAGTGATGGACCATTTCAACGTTGATGATGTTGACGGAGCGTAAGAATAACAAGAAGACGTAACTGGTCGGCTCAGCAAGTGTCACCAGGGGATCCGTGGTGAATTTTCACTTGAAATCACACTCGTCTCCTAGCCATCCATGCTGGTTGCCATCCCAAGCAGTTAATTTTCATCCTCATCACCAAAACAATGCGCTCGTGGATGAATGAGAGGACTCAGAATCGGGGTGTGTGCGGTTTGAGAAAATTTAATTTTCTGTTACAAGTTGTCTTCATGTGACATGGAGCGATATGCGAAAGCGAGAAGAAGATGACGGGGGATGCTTATCAGCTTTGCTAGCTAGCGGCAAACGATAGTGTGACAAGCGGTACGTCTTTCAGTCGTAGTGTTTGGCTGGCCTTGCACAATTGATACTTGCAATTTGTTTTCGCCATTTCCTTCCCTCCACTAACTGGTACAAAGCGTCTGTCCTCGAGGTTGACAGTCGTTACAAGTTTCTTAACCTCTGTTATTTCTTTCGTCTGTCATCTTTATCTGCGCCTCTTTTCCATGCCGCCTCCATCTCCTTCAACCAGGCTGGCAGCATTGTCTACGGAGCGACGACGATAACTATCAATGAATCAATTTGAATTATTCTATACAGAACAGAAGCACAAGGCATAATGGCCATGCCCCTTTGATCTGTGCCAGGATACGTAGGAGAGAGAGACAAGGCAGAAGTAATTGGCACGCCGAGATCATTGAAAATAAATAAATGAACTGTAGGACATTAACTACTGCCTCGGTGATAAGAAATGAAGCTCCTGCCTTTCGACATTCGAGACATAGATAGGAGGAATATACAAGATAATTGCCTTCGTGTAGTCGCATAAGATGCTCTAGCCTGTAGTCCACATTCTTATTTTTTTATACATTCTGTGCTCTCGTGAGCTTTACCGATCATCAGACACTTGTTCAGCTTTCCCTTCTGCAATCCGGATCGTGGTTGCTATTACCTATGGATGAAATTGGAATTTGTGCTAGGAATGCGCCAGCAACTTCTGGGCATGTATTATAAATGCATGATTTAATAAATAAGCCTGGGAGACTGAAATAATCAGTGGCTGAATTTGAAAAGCATCAAGAGTGTGCGTAGGAGCCGTTTGAGATGGCGGAAGACAAATCGCCAGCAACTTCTGAGCATGTATTATAAATGCATGATTTAATAAATAAGCCTGGGAGACTGAAATAATCAGTGGCTGAATTTGAAAAGCATCAAGAGTGTGCGTAGGAGCCGTTTGAGATGGCGGAAGACAAAAATTCCCTTGTAGGCGGTGTAAGGTAAGACGCACAGGGAACTGACTTGAGATGAGGTTACGATCGATTGTGAAGTCCGATGTACTCGGCTCAAGCATCCTGGTCTAATGTGAAACAAGTTGAATTATGTCTTAGAATCCGTGATAAATCTCAGTGCTTCCTCATTCATTTCATAGTTTCCCCCTGTACACTAGTTGCAAGACGGCATTTAAGTGCTCTCGCACTTACGATGCAGTTTCCAGTCTAGTATTAAATTGTGCTGCAGGCCGTATCACAAACTTTTTCACCCAGACCAAAGAACTGAGCCCAATCTCTCAGGCACTGACTTAAACTTCTCCTAATCTCTACCGCACCAAAAGCCATGTGTTTCTTGTCCTTAAGCTTCCATTTTTAAGCTGCGGTTACTGCACTTTGAGGGCGACAACTATCAAAAATGTACTATCACTTTTCCCAGTAGTGAACATGGGATTGGACTGGAACTATTGGTTGCTTTGGTCATTTCAACCGGTCTTCTGAGGATAGTGAGCTAAATGCAGTTCAACAAGCCGTAATCGCAATTGTCAGCGATGCAGCGACGGTTTTGGTGCATTCATATGGTGCATCCGGCGTTATTCCGTACCGGGTCGTTGAAAAAAACTCAACTTTTTGCTCCTACCATTTTAATCCCAACAGAGTCAAGTGGTTTCAACTACTGCGAGATTTTGTTCCGACGCATCCTTCAGGCGAAGAAAAAGCGCCACAAATATGTTACACCATAACAAAACAGATAAAAGACGAGACAAGACTTTATGAGTTTGGAATTGCGTGGGAAGCGTGTCAACATGGCAAACATCCTTTTGCTAGATGCAGTTCTGGCATTGGTTCGGTGTAAGCAACGGCGGAGTGCACTCCACAATCCATTTGCACAATGAAATCATGGAATAACTTTTAAAGCTTTGCCGGAAGAGCGTATACGGGTTGCTGTCGCCATTCTTTTGTGATGGGGAGAGAGCACGTGTGTTCTGAGAAACAGCTGTGAAAGTTACCGAGAAACGTGTTCTGTAATTTCAACCAGTTTTATAACGACATGGCCTCTGCTTGGTTTACGAGATAAATGTACTTTGCAAAACCTGAACTGCTTCTCTATTTAACTTGCATGAGGGACAAGTGTGACAAACGACCACGTACTAATTAGCAACACACTTTTGCAACTGAGCATGAGTCACACTCCCCTGCGTGCGTAAACTCATTCCGTTTCCTTGCCTCGTAGAGATTGCATAAAAATCATATGTGGGAGCAGGGCTTGATCCTTGCTTTCAGAGAGTTCGCAGCTTGCAAGGGATTTTTTCGCGCTGCATTCCTATCACAGATTCAGGCGTCTGCTTCTATCAGATTTAAAATCAGAGAGGATCAGGAACAAAAGTGAGTTGTTTTCAATGCCAACATTGCTACTGTAAAAGAAAACTGTTTGCTAGTAAATGATGCTCGTGCTTCTTTGACAGCCGAGTTTGACAGCCGCACTTGATGAACTGTAGTCAGTTGTTATACTGTGTTCTGGAGCTTGGATAAAGGAATCCTTTATGCAAGATTGCTCAAGAGAGATGGAGAGAGAGCTAGGCGCCCGAACGTTGATCGCCATTAGCCCCTATTATGTAGCTGGGAGAAGTTAGAAGCTGTGCCGGAAATAGGAAATCCCTTCATGAGTCATAACGAAACAAAAGACTGCCACTAATCACTTTGATTGTGATTAATTGATTAAGAAGTTGTGCAACGATCAATTCGCTTAAGTTGTCACGCGTACCCTTGGATTCGAATTAGTAGATATGATTGGAAAAAAGAAGGGATTGTCAATTGATTTGCTCATAAGAGGAGGTCATCTGTCAGCTCTCAATGCTACCATAAGCTTGGTGATGCAAAGCACGATCTAGTACGTGGGGTACAGTCAAGAAGAAAACTCGGGGGAGAGATTGTAGTACGTACCGAGATTTGAGATAACAGTGAGGAGTTACCACGTCACTGCGCTTCTATTGCATAATTAGCGGATCGCTGCGAAGCTGTTATCGGCAGATTTTTTCTGAAATTACGCTGCCGTGTGAAGATGTAGTTTTTTTTGGAGGAGAAAGAGTTGGAGAGTAAAAATAAATGGAGTTTTTCAGGGTTGTAACGTGACGTCAGGATTCGTAGGCTGGTGGTTCAACACTCTTGATTCCTGCCGTTACACTTTATGCGAAAGACAGAGGACAAAGGACAAAAGGACGGCACTAGTGCAAAAAGAGTGGGACGGAAGTACATGAGAAGGAATGGGAGCTGAGGAGCTCGAATGGCCAGAAAAGGCAAGATAGTGAAACGGTGCGTGACAAGGGGTGCAAATTGTCTACAAATCACTTAAACCGTAAGATTTTCAATCAATCGGGATTCTTTTGTTAGGTACGGTGGGATGGATTTGCCGAGTGGATGAGGAAGGCTTTTCCTCCGTGACTTTGATGCGGTAGTGCAAAAAAGCGTAGAGATTAACCAGATTGAGCGGGGGATGAGATGAGCTTTTGAGCCTGACGAAAAGGCAGACGATGTACTGACTGAGAAGGCCGTAGTAGTAGTAGTAGTAGTAAAAGTAGTGTAGTAGTCTAGAAATGACTGTGAGACAGATGCTTGAAGACAGGAGTTCGTGAGCGAGATGCCCCAAGAGACAAGGCAGAATAGTACAATGCCAGGCCGCATGTAGTGGGAAGAAAGCATGTGTTGGGAAAAAAGTTGTTAAAACTCAAGCGTGAATGATAATCCCGGTGCCAATGTGCTACCAAGTGTGACATTCTATGCAGAAAGTATGCGAGCTGGGGAAAATGGAAGGCTGGGTGAAATCCACGTCTGCTAATTAGTCCTCCTCAGGGGACATTTGCCAAAAAGCTGGATGACTGAGAGAGTGATGCGTGGAGGGAGATCTATTCGTGAGACGATGAGGAAATGCGATTAAAATAGCTGCATGCATGTTCAGCTCCTGAACGACAGGCTACTGTTTGTTTTCTTTTGTCAAACAATCCGCAAGATGATAATCTCATCCAGGAGCGGAAAGAAGAGAAGTGCTCTGAAGAAAAGCAAATGCTCAGCCTCAAATCCATCGTGTCTCGTAATAAAGCCTCTTGTCAATGATATTAATCCCGTAGTGTAGTTAGTCACCCTCCTTGCGCGCCTTCCGTACCAAAGATGAGAATCTTGTTCAGAGTCAGTACTGCTTACAATCCAGCTGTCAATCCTACATCAAATGCTCGTTAGTCATTCTCTACGGGGAAAAGCTTTTACATTGGATGGAAGTGATTTGAAGGCTTATTTTTAAAAAGCGGCCATACTACCAAAGCCACATGTAATGTAGGGCACTGCGTTATGAAAATGCCAAAAATGTGGGCAGTTGCATGAACTTTGGCGAGCGCCAGGAAAACCGCCCTCTGAAAACAAAATCCATGCGATAAAACCAAAGTCATCATCTGCTCTACGAGTTTTTGCATGCCACTTCCTTGCTGCAATCAAACCTTGTTTGAATTAAGTTTGGCAATGTGAATGTGGTTGGTGAGTCGCATTAAGTAAGCACAATTCATCTTTCAGTCAAGCAACAAACATCGATTGGGACACTGGACATTGAAATCATAGAAGGGAACTTGTAACTGGCAGTAACCTTCCCTGGTCCCCCGAAAATTTCGCACAAGTTGCAGTTTTTACGTGGTTGACAAGTGGCTGTAGTGGTAGCGAGTGGAATCAATTATCACCTCATCGCAGATGTGAATCGCGACGAGTCGACGAAATTCTGCAACTTATCCTTTTCACCACAAACGCAGATGTATGACAGCTAAATCATGTTGTTGTACCCAAAAGAATTCTGTTTACGAACCAACAGCCATTTATCTTGTTCTACAGCTATTGGGATGGGTTGGGAGGCCGAGGATTCTAATGACTTTGCGGCAGGTAGAACGTTTAGGATGGACTTGGCGACTTGCAGGAGCGATGATGCTTACAAGAGCTGTGCTCACTGACAATGACTAACCGCATGCATGAGTAATATTCAGAATGTCAATGTGGGAAAAATAAACCCGCTCTGCGGTTCACTCCACTGTCATCTATCATGAGGATGCGGTAATCATCACCCGAGATGAAATTACATTACTGCTATAGTATGGCTGCTCCTTCCTCGTCTTCCTTGAGGTTGTGGTTCAAAAGCCCGTGTATCCAAGTTGTATCCAAGTGTCATTACTTGACTCGCATCCCACGTGCGTTCTTCATGGCCCAGTCCAATTTGATGGAAGGGCGATTGAATCTCCAAAGGTACAGTTCAGTCTTATTCTCCCATCACGTCTCTACCCAATTGACAAATGGGATGAGCTAAAGTATCCTGTAGCTGATGGACAGATACGACTAGCTGGATCCCAAGTTACCAAATGTTGATGCTCATTTAGGAAGGATCAGAATGAATTATTCAACAAAGATGCGTCCAACGCACCTTGTTTACAGTTCCAATCCGCACAAGAGCGATTAAATCTCTGACCCCCAGTAGGAAGAATAATCCCATTGCTTTCTCTTAACGTCATCTTTGATTACGCAAGGAGCTTGTGCAGATTACCAATCCGTATCAGTCTTGTAAATCGCTTTTGATTAATTTACAGAGTAAAGATGACATTTCAAATCGTCAGTATGATCGTATGTACCTTTGCCATTCGTAAGGCTCCTTGATTCCTTGAGTCTTGCTACACCCACCGCATTTTAACTTCCCGTTCCTTATTTCAGGGTCAGTGTCCTTTGGCTCCGCTGGTACTCTTGATTGTTTAGCGATTAGTAAAAGGGTTGTTTTTAGTGTCCTGGAAGTCGCTGATGCAATGAACCAAGCTTTTGTTTCCTTGAAAAAAGACGTCTGTTGAACGTTTCAAGTGGACGGATTTCTGGAGACAGCTCTTACGGTTCATGCTTGAAGCATGAGCTAGGCAGAGTTTTAGATAATGCTCTATCTATAGTTTTTCAACCACACTCTGGAAATGATTATCCTTCCCTTTGTCCAGGAAGAGGGACATGTGTTGGATCTTGTTTAAACGCTGTGAGTTGTAGGTGAAGGCTAAGTCATCTCTGTTGTTCAGATATTGGAAAGCGGAACAATGTCGTCCTGAGCGAAAACAGGTCAGGTCAATCAGAGACGTTTTATCAGCTTCAAATATTTTCAAACTACGTTAGAGATTTCCTACGGCTCAAACTAGTAAGGCTGTCATAATCCATGTTGGTGTGCAAGGATTAAGCTTTGTGGTGAGGATGCTCTATGCACGTTAACACCAACTGATTCGAACTGGTAAAATTCCTTAAGGGGAGAAATCACATTCCAGTGTCAAAGAAGTAGGTATTTAAATCCTGGCCTTTAATGGCTATAACGTCATCCTTGTACTGCACGCACGTCCTGGAATGGACGAAAAGGGGTCAGCTATATAAAGTATGCAGATTTGTCGTGGAGCTGATTATGTGTATGTTTGTTCCTGCTGCTTTACGTGTAATTCAGAAGCATTGAAGCGTTAAAAGGTAACGCTTTTGTACTTGCTCAAGTCACCTCAAATTTAGAAGGAATGGATCTGTACACAGCTTTCCTTTCTCTGTCCCCTTGCCCATGCTTGGCTATTCTCCTCTCTCGCATCAATGATATCTATGAGGCGGTTTAGTCATCGTTCTTTTCTTCTTCTTATTATTCTTCCGTCCGGCTGACTCTAAATACCCCTGTAATAACCCCGTCTCAGGAACAATAAGATGCTCGGAGAAGCCCCAGGTTATTAGCATAGTTTTACAGGGACCTTCGTATCCTCCCTGAGCCTGTTCCCTCAGAATGTTTTCTCATTCTCCTATTTAATTGCTACTTTGTGTACCCTTCCCAACTCCTATTTAGGCTCTATGTCCTTTACCATCTATGGATGCTCGAGCCAAATGAAGAAACAGAGCCATGAAACATAACAACAATGCCGCAGCCTAATTTCGATTCCCTATTCAAGGTCAGTCACACGCATAAGGATCTCCAGCTTCAATTTCCAATCCCGAATGACAAGCCATGATCTTTTTGCGGATTCGGGGAACTAGGTGACCAAAGATGTTCTTTGAAAGGAAAATATTCCTTAGTTGAATTGACTGCATCCCACAAAGTTCTAATTTGAATGCCACAGTGCAAACTAAAAGAAGAGAGAGTCTAAAAAGAATCGCCGTTATTCCGTAGACCAATAATTTGTGGTTCAATGGCGGGTATGGCCGAGATTCTTCGGGAAAGCTTCGACATTATTTTAAAATGGACACTTTTCTTCCTGAGAGCTTAGAGAGATTGAGTTATCTTGAAAAGCGTATCTCTTATCTGGGCCATGCAGGACGTCTCAAAGTGCCAGAGGTTACAGGCAAAGTTTTGATACACTTTAATACAAACAGACAAAGGACCACTGGAAATCAAGAGGTTTGAGCTATGAGTCATGCCTCAATCCTTTGAATTAGAGCTGCGATTGTCCCCAAGAGTCTTAAGGAACGTCACTAATTTCATTATTAGTACGTCCTTGTGTTTTAAACTGAGCGTCACTCGTTTCATAATTCGACGCTTGTCAAGTCAAATGCTAAGTCTAAAACAAAAGCTGCTGTACGTCGTACCATAGAAATTAAAATTCTCTGGTGACATAAGGACAAGCAGTAAATAACCTAATTATGTTGACGTTGGTAGTAACGTTATTCTAGGTTCAATGCGTCAACTAATGGTCACTATGATTCTCTGAATCAAAGGACGATTGAATTACAGATCAGCTACACGAGCTCAACGTTTTGTGTCCCGGAAGCACAAGAAATGAAGTCATGCAAGAGCCTCAGCACCTAGCGGCCTGTCTGAGGGGATGGTGAGAAGTCTTTAAAGCTGCTTGTAGATGGAGCTGGGAGCGCGAGTGAAAGTTCCAAGTTTACCACGGGAGAAAGTTAGTGCAATCTTCCGCTTTCCTGTCTTGCAGTTCCAAAGGAATGTGGCAAGAAGAAGAATTGAGATGAGGCTACAATTGGGTATTGAAGCAACTATTTCATTTGGTTTCAGGAGGATGAATTTCAATAAGATTCGAAATTCTACCTTCGGTCGTTGAATTTCAGTTTGGGAAAAATGTTGAGTATAAAGCAAGGATTCTACACAGTACAAATAGACAAGACAAACCATGCAAAAAATTAATGACTTCCTAAAGATGAAACTTAGGCCGTAAAACTTTTATTGTCGCAGTTTCTCAGTAACTATCCCATTTCATGCATTTGATCTGCTGCTGAGGAAAAATAGCTGTGCAATTCACTTTGAACTTATATACATGTAAGAATGCATCGTTTTATGGTACTAGATTGTTTTCGCTTGCAGGGACATGACACCGTACCTCGGATTGCATTAAAGATGGAGTTTACTACATTCCAGGGGATATGAGATACAGCATGCATAAAAAATTGATTTTAAAATCCATGCTTTACAAAGATCCTCCATCCTCCGCTCCACGGATAAAAAATATTCGTGAGAAATAGGACATAAATTCAATTGGAATCTCCTGTTGGATCTCCTGTTCGTGATATTCGTGCATTGGACCGATTTTTTGAGCTACACACTTTGTGGAAACGATTCCTAGAATTTCTAAACGTGCTCCACCCTGGCCATTGTCTCGGAAGCTTAAAACGATTCAGGTCGTAATTCGTACGACTCCTTGAATTGAAGGGTTGTATAAAGAAAGTCAGTGTCGAGACGAGAGGTCCAGCGCAATGAAAGGATTCCATGTTGCATGCACACCAAAGGATTAAACTCAAGACGGGAGACTCGACAAGCTCACGTCAGCCGCAAATGATTCACAAAGTTCTGAACGTACCAGTAAAATCCGTACCTTGGATTTCGTTCGGAAGTGACGGTCGAAGTTGGAGGGTTCCATTGTACCGTCTAGCTGTGTGTAAATCCGCTTTTTGAACGCAAAGAACTTAAACAGGAACATGCATATTAGAGCTGGATAGTAGCAGCGACGACGACGACCTTACTTTCTTGCGATTTCATTTGCTTTCATTGCAATGTGTTTCAAGGAAAATAGTTTGCGTCATTTTTGTCAGTTGTGCTTACGCTGGAAAACTGGGTTTTTGTATTACCGGATTCCGCAAATCTCTACGGCCACGGGGTACAAAGGTTCATGGGTCGGCTCACAATGTATTGGAATAAGTCTGCGAGTTTTGTAGAACAACAAGGACGCGGCACGGGCATCTCCTGCTCACCAGACTGGGGTCTTGAAAACAAGAGCTGGAAACATCCCAAGATTGGAATTTGGCATGGAATTCGCGGAGATAAAAGGGCCACGGAGATGGAACGAAGTGTAACAGTTGTTCGGAGCAAAAGGAGACCGTCCTCGGCTACAAACATTTCATCCCTCAATCCATGGTTTACGAGGTCTGGTCTGGATTCCAGGTTAGTTGGAAGTGGATACGTGGCAATGGCAAGAGTGGCATGGAGAGGAGAGACTTTTTGTTAATCCGCATTCGGTGCAGCAAAGCCTTACAAAATTCG
>VRMD01003169.1:0-11513 GCA_009872375.1 Sminthurides bifidus | reverse complement strand
AGCGAATCGCTGAAATGGGTGCCAAATACCCTGTTGTGGTAACCGTTCATGGTTTCATACAGCTGAGGTCCTGTCTCCGAAAAATAACGGCATGTCATCCAGATTCTAATGTACCCCAAGAGAAATATTTATGTCATTTTAGACTTGTTTTGGCTAGTTTGGTAAAATTATAGTACATTTTGCCAAATCCTTGTCACACTAGCTTAGAGACATGTTTGTAATTCACAGTCCAAAGTGAAAATGAGAACAGAGCGATTCATAAACTACTGAATTCTCTAGAATCGCTGTGAGAAGAACTGTGATAAGATTGAAACGGTTCAATTTAGCATTGGTTAAGCGTTGTCCGGTAAAACGTTTAGGATTTCCAGTATTTCTCCTGCTGTTTCAAGTGTCTACGATTCATTAGCTCTTCCACTCCACCAGCTTTTGTTCCAAGCACTCAACTTTTAGTCAGTCACAAGGTCTGCCTTCATTCTGTCAGCTTTCGAGCATTATTCCGGGTAACTGAGTTGAGAACAGATTGTGTTATGATCTCACCCAAGTTACAGCCAGCTAACCAATTAAGCCACATCACATTAGAGTAGGCCCACAAACACACTCTTCGCATGAGTCCTGCTAAATGTAAAGCCGGAACAACTTTTTGCGGTAGTCTCACTTAATGTTATAGTGGCAGTGGACTTGCGCTACATGAACATTTCATGTCCGAGCAGATGTATTCGGTTGTAGGTAGTAAAACATAATTGAATGAAAGGAGAGAGAGAAAAGAGAGAACTGTACATTTATACTGCGTATAATTACGCATGCTTTTCAATGGTTGTACACAGTAGGAATCTTCTTTTGATTCCGAATTGTTCACCCTATCGTGGCTCAATCCAATTGTCATTTGGACAATGCACTATGTGTCTCTTAATTTTGCTTAATCCCGTATGTATTCTCACAGCTTGTAGAATCCGGCCCACCGGGCGGAGGTTCCTCTTGATGCACATTACATACCAGATGAATCCATGGACGGGGCTGGTCTCTCTCGTTCCTGTAAAATTTCCCGCATTTTACAACAGGGTGATTTCAAACGTTTTTCTTCAACATACTTGATATCCTTTCGCACCAGTGATCACGAGCTCGCTCAACAATAACAATAATCATGACAATTATGAATTATAATTATGTTTTAAGACTCTTCTCTCCCACAACAACCGTTATGGCTTACTGTCCTTTCTCCAGGATATGATCGCCCTTCTTGCTTAATCCTAGCAATGGTGAAGGAAGAAAGGTGGTGGTGAGAGGAACGACGTACAAAATTAATATTCCCATGAGTTTGTTTTCATCGACGAGGAGGGCTCACGGCCAGTCTTGTCCTTCCTTTTTGATTACTCTCATCCTTTGTGTTATTACCTGGTTGGTGATCGTTTCATCCCTCTAATGCACTGTCTAGCATATTTCACCACCCGCGCATAACTTTTTCAATTCTGGTTGTGAGACTCAACTTTTTTTCCATGTATTTTGATCCATCTTTTAATTTCTAAACTTCCTCTCGTGTAAATAGAATGGGTGGTATTTGCATTGCATTTTATAATTATTGTCAATCATGCATTTTTTTCCTCTCCTCAATTCTTATCGTTTCATTAAGCTTGCGGTTATTCTTCTTTTCAAATATTCATGCTCTCATCAACGGAGCTGAGTGACTGAATGCATTCTAACGTTTCGTTTGTACTACTGACGTTAATCTTTACTACGACTTGGTGTAGAACTGTACATCCTTCAGTCCAACTGCACAACCTAAAGGCTATAAAATATTCGGTAAAATCCGTTCTTTAACTGTACTTGAATTGCATCAACTTTAGCCCTTGCACTCGGTTGGGCAGACAGAATTTGACCAATAATACCAGTTTAGATTGTTGGCAGCCGTTGGGCAGCAGACGTGCAATAGCTTTGTGTACTAATCATTCTGTGGCACAGTACTATACGCTTAATACTTGTGGCCCATTTAGTATTCCAATTCAAGTATCTGATTGAAAGCTTATGAAATAGTGCCAGCAGCCTTTGTGATTCTGACAGAGCTCCAGGTATTTCTCTACAATTGAAATGGATTATTTGCTCACAAAGCGCATTTGTTATACAGTATAATGCACTTAATATTTTTTTTCACGTCCACTCTTATCCAAGTACACAGTGTCTAAAAAGAAAGAACCATACGGTAGGGCAGCACCAGCACTACTTTGTTCAAGTGGTGGTCATTTGAGGAAAATTCAAAACGTTGAACGTTTCTCACATCCTCCGTTTTCACTCGGCTTCATTGAATTGCTCATTGAACTGGGAAAATGACATGGCGTAGTCACTGCATCGCTTTTGATTCCTTGTCTCATGTTGAAAGTGAGCGCGATCAAGAGAAGTTGTTTGTTCTCAGCATTGATTGTTGGTTAACCTCTTAATTACTTCGACGTGGATGACAAGATTCTGTCGCGGGGATACAAATCCTTCAACGCTGTGTTTGGCACAATGAGATTTTATTCCGCCACGTGCCTCTGGCCACTGCATTGTCATTAGCGACTCGCCGCAGCCTGCCACCAGAGCGTAGCCCCCTTTCATCCCTGTCCATGGTACCTCGTCCCCTGGTTCGGAAACGAGGCATATGTCAAGTCAGGAGTTGGCAAGGGAAATTCCTCTTCGATTTTCGACGTATGTACTAATGACAATTTTACCAGTAACCCCGATTGAATTTTCAAATTTTTTCAGAAACTATGAAAACCTTCCGGTAAGACGTTCTGCTCAGTTCGTTGCTAATAGCGTCTGTTGTTAGACCATCTATGTGAGCTGAGAAGAATTTTCGAGTATCACAGTTTCCATGGCCGTGACACGTTTTGCAACTTGAAAGACGGGGATCCTTTCTCAAAATGTGTGCCGGAAAAGTTATCTAGTTTTTCAACTCTTTCTTTTCCTTACGCTGTTGACAAGAACTCGAGTCTTTCTTGGCGTTTGTGAAAGGAGGAGACATAATTTAGAGGAACCCGAAATCTCGTTGTAAATTTTGAGGGCACGCTCTCCTCTCCGTTTCATTCCCCCGTTCACAAGCAAACCACATTTCTTTCGCAGTGAATGGACACTGGCTTGTTTTCTTTAGACATTTGAAATTGTAGATGACTGCATGAGTTGAGACTACACACAGGACATTCAAAGGATTCACCACAATCAAAGAGGAAATCAAAAGCAAGGATTATATTCGGAGCAATTGCATGTAACTCTATCTCAGTACGGCCCAACGGGAAGAGATGCTGTTGTAACCCCTTTCCTGAAAAACTAATGAGCCCATAGCAATGACTCAAAGATTTGAAAATCCCCTACCCCCGCTCTTGTCTAGCTCTTCTAACGGATATTCAGCATCCACACGGATGGGCCGGAGCATCCGTGTTTTCGCTTCCATTATTTTTTATTGCTGGGAAATCTGTGCCAGATTCCCAAACCTCTGGTACAATCTATAGTTGCCGTACACAGTCTGCTCCTGACATTCAGCTATTAACTTGGAAAACTCATACTAACCCTTCTATGCAATTGTTCTTTATTAAAAAAAATTATCCACAAAACCTATATCAAACCACGAAATCTATCTCAGCGGGTGTATCAGTCCTTTCATCGCTCACGATTTTTTTTCAAACGACTTGTGCAACTTTCAGTGAATATCACATCCTCTATCA
The DNA here is from genome assembly GCA_009872375.1 of Sminthurides bifidus. Lineage (NCBI taxonomy): Eukaryota > Metazoa > Arthropoda > Collembola > Symphypleona > Sminthurididae > Sminthurides > Sminthurides bifidus. The sequence continues at coordinate 7,824 of VRMD01003169.1, read as the reverse complement.
TTATTTCCTTCGTGTGAAACACAGCCACATGTTTAGGTCAGTCTTGTTATGTCCAACCTTAACCGTTCAGATGAGCAAAACCTAGACAATTTTACATCACTCTTGTCCAGTCTAAGTCCAGTAGTAGTGTGTTTGACTTGAAACATATCTAAAACTCAACTTTTCTCCTGGCAGATACGACCCCATCCAGTTGCATCCTGCATATGAAAACCGATGGGCCTGCTGAATAACATTCATTTGCACGAATTAGCTCGCTGCGTACTGAAATATCCATTTTAGTAGCGTAGCATTAGTATGACATGAGCTTGGCCTATTTCTCATACGAATCGTATTACACACCTGACGCAAACTGGGTCAGTGCTCATGGACAGGCTCGAGCTGAAATTGGTCAGGATTTGTTTTAAATCTGAATCAAGAAAACTTTAAAGGATACCGTGCGATGGGCTTAATTGTTACAATCAGCCCCCTGCAGGGCACCTTTAAGTTTTCTCACCGGTATTAGCTTTCACTCAAGTAATTCTTGCAACTTCATTTGGGAATTCCTAAGCTTATGTTAGCATAGTCTCTACCACAAAACGTTCGAGATAATACTATGGCAACGCTGCCAGGAAATCTTAGGCCTCTAATTGGAACCTGTTATTATTCATTAAGGATATGAGTCATGATAAAATAAAGTTTGCCATGGCAACGATCTCATTAGGCAAATAATTTTTTCGCTAGATGAGGGTACGCAGTTAAAAGAATTGTCCATTAGTTCAGCTGCTTTAGAATGTGCTAATTGAAGTTACTATCAGGCATTTTTTAGATTCTAGAAGAACAGAGCGTAACATTACAAAACGTAAGAAATTGGAATTTTATTCCTATGCAAGGAGCCTCACGTAAAGGAGAATTGGAACTTGATAATGATCAATTGGCCCGTTGAAATTCCACAAGTTACGGTTTCTAACCGCATATCATGCCCATCTTTATTGCTTCATTTGCTTGAAACGTTTGAATAAAAGAGGATTCTTGGATTTCTCACAGCATGATCTGTAACGCGTATCGTAGGAGTTTTGCGCAACAGTAGTTTATGAATCTGTACCCTTTTAAAAACAGGTTGAGGAGTGTCGCCGCTATCTGTGTTCCGTACTGTGTATTGGCTCCTCGTTACCGACTCCATTGTTCCCGATCGGCTTACCCTTTGGTAGTTAACTGGTTGGAAAATAAGTGCAGTTAACATAGTCTAGTTCAGAACACGATACGGAGGTTGGCCTATTCTTTTTCGAACGCGATTGAAAGGAATCATAGTTCTTTTTTACTCCTTGATACACATCTTACTTACGGATTTACCTTTTTTAACAAAAATTGGTGTTCAAAAGGAAGCCGATCTAATCTATCCGATTACGAGGAGAAAAATCACACAATTGTGCCTTTAAAAGGGATCATGACAGCCTTGCTGTGTTTGAGGAAAATCCTTTCGCGTCAGCCTCATTGATCAGGTTAAGCAGTATCAGTAACTACGGATGAGCTTTGTAAGCGGATCATGTACTTGTGTTTTGTATACAAATAATAAACTTGTTCATTTTGTCAAACCAAACGTGCATCACATCTATCTCATCAGTAGCGATTATCGATATCAGATTTGGTAGGGTTGAATGACGACATTTTTTTTGTGCTCTCTCGAGTAATGTTTCTTTCGTATGATGCATGGGACATGCTTTCGGCTTGGTTTCAAAATTTTATTGATACCTGCAAACAAAACTCCACCATGTATGTTACCAAAACTCTCATTTTTGAATCTTAAAAAACATTTTCGCATGTGATGTCAAGACAATGACCAAGCTGTCCACCAGATTTCATTAACTAGTGTCTGTGTAATCAATGCACCCGTTGATGCGTTGGAATTTTTTTTTCTGTGGGAATAAGCCATCTTCGGAAATGTGGAAGATATAAGCAAATTAGAGCTAGCCGAGAATCTTTTATTACTTCAATTTTGTTGGTTAAGTTTTTACGACAAATTTAGACATGACATGCCATGAGATCCGAATTCAGCCCAGCTCATGGTGATGACGGTTCACTGTCATGCAGTGTAGCGGAGAAAATCGAACGTGTTCTACTGTGGAATATTAACTTATTGGAATCTGGTTTGTAATGTGGCTTGTTTCACAAAGGAAGGGAGAAAACGTATCGCATATCCCATCTCTGCATGTGGTCAACCTTCATATTGAATTGTTCTCTTTCTCCGGACGTAAATTTCATTATGTTTCTCAATTATTAAAAGTTCGCATAAACTCGTAGCGTGTATGGCCACATCATAAACGAGAATAAAGGACTTGAATAACACAATATAAAAGGAGTATCCTATGGGTATTTATTTGCTTTGCTTTCATCAGTCCCCAGCTTATGCACAGTCATAAGTAGTCGCTTATTAAGCCAGTGCAAACACGAAGCCGTGTTTTCTCATTGTATTCAAAAAAGCCCCTTGTGTCCCATCGCGTATTGGATGATATTCGAGATGAGATTTTAAACAATAGGTGAGGTAATCAAGAGGAATAACACTGTTCTTGTTCCTCCTCTTCTACCAGGCCGAGACAAAATCTTCCACATTGATAAAGTTAAATTTTCATACTAACATCTTCATCTAGGTAAGGTGTTCGCCCCAAACGCTTGAGTTGCAGGAACAATTTTCCGCTTTGTTCCTGTCCTATCTAAACTAACTAACCTTGTATCACTGAGGTGACGAAGATGCGTTTTTTCCTTAACCTCTTCCAATTCACCTTTCGCATTGAATTTTCTGTGTTTCTAACTACAAATTTGTTGCCTTTGTTTCGAATGCGCGAGTGTTTCTGCAGTGCGGACGTGTCTTTGGGAGCTCTGGCTGAAATACAGATCCATCTATCTTGTTGCTTTTGTTTCTAAATCTCTGCGTCTCAGGTTTCACCTTGCTCCTTCCTTTATTTTATAAGAGGTGTCCACTTGTATTGTAAATTAATACAAATTGTAGTACAGGACAACTTCTATGCTCTGGTAATGCTGTAAACAGATACTGTTCCAAACTTTGGAACCGATCGTGTAAAAGATACAACCTTATAATTGAGCCCAATTACCCTGCAACATTTGCCCAGATGCGACTTCCGCTCCGATAGAAAAACTACGGGAGGAATGAACCGCTACCCACTTCCGTCAACTGCTAAATCCATGATAAACAATGTATACAATTTTGAGAAACATTTGCTCAAATCCTGTCACTTTTTGCGTCTTTTTAACAGTAATTACTGCATTGTACCTTTTGTTACCTGTACATACTACTTAAAAAGGCTCCGAGCTAGAATGAACAGAACTATTCATTACGCTGGTGATAATTACTCAAGATTTGCAAATAGGTTTATGTTCTTTGTGCCTCTGCAGTGTTCCAAATTTGAACTCTTCAGGCTCATAAATGAATCTCACATACATGAGAAACCACTGCAGCCAGAAATTCCACAAACTATCCACCGACCCCAGTAAGTAACGGGTGCCTCACTGCCTTTGGTTCTTTCAGACTTGGTCATCCCGTCTTCTTGAATCTCGTATAATCGAGCTTAAAATCTGTATCAGAGCTAAAGAAAGGGTCGGAACAAAACATCTATTAGAACGGTCGATTTACCATGAACGATGCAGCTCGGTATTCCAATTCTTTCTACGGTCTTATTCATATGTCTTGTTTTCTGTGTTCTTCTCAAGAATATGTGAGTCTTTTAAAGATCCTTTCAGTGCACACGAGCACTCTGTGTTATGAGCCTGAGAGACTTGAAGAGTCGGCACTAATCCAGCATTAAAGCACCCGAGCCTTATTTATAACCCATTTTTACGGAACATTAATTTGAATACCTGCACTAGGATCATCAAATCGAACATGTGCCACTAGGAACATGATGTATGTACAGCAAAAACAATTTCATGTTGCCTTGACGCTGCTAACCGCAGTAAAATTGCAGGTGGTTAAAGTCGCATTGAATTATTGTTATCAATATTCAATGAATTCACATATCGGATTTCTACGGTGATACCGAACTAAAATGCAGTTTCAAAGGTCTTCAATCCTTCCCACGTGTTCTGAAGTCTTACTTGATCTGATGTCTTTCTTTCTCTGAAGGGTCAAGCAGGACAGTGACAACATGTGGTGGTTCAAACAATTATTGAACAATAGGAACTCAATTGGCTCGGTTTGATGCTGATCATCTCAAAGGAAAGTTAGTTTAGAGCCGGCTGGACCTTACAGCTAATTCCGAGTGACCGCGGGCTTGCTATAAAAAACTCATCGGTTTTATGATTTATCGGTCTCCTAGCGCCTGGACGCAACCTCCCCTAGTTTTATTCTCTGTTTCTGTTCCGTAAGCAATCATCCTTGTAAGGCTTCTCGTTGTTATAAATTGATTTTAACAAGTCAGATTCTCAGCCATGGTGGAACAAAATCTAATTAATTGCATCAGTTGTTTTCACTTGAATATAAAAGTTGGAAACTTGGCACATGCCATACACTTGCTTTCTCCTTCTTTTAGACAACTAATCCCGCAATCTCACAGCATCAGTCAATTTGAATTTCAGCAGCGGATCAGTGGTTGTAGCATGCTCAATATCAGATCTGAGACTGACGATAGTCCTTGAAGGTTCAATTAAGGAATTTATTAAGGTGTGAGACCGTCTTTAGTAAATGTAATTCATAGAGTATATTAGGTCAAATTTGATTTTTTCATTCATGACATGGAGAATACAATTACGGCGTCAATATGCCTGCGCACATTTACCACTTTTAAAACGTATAACTAACTTTTAAAAACAATGTACAAATTATAGCCTCTCTCACTTACTTATTTCCCTCCTGGTTCCACCTCGTCAATTTTAACGATTCACAACACCTAGACAGACTTCTGTTTACCAACAATAATATAAAGCGGGAAGGCGATTTGAGCCGAAATCCACATTTCTTTGTTCTTTTGCTATAATTCTTAGTTACTTGCAAATTCTAATCTTTAAACAAGCTTTCGCAAACTCCATTGGTCAATCACGGGGTGGGGTAACAGAAAATGGAAATCAGAACTGACCGGAATCCAGACAGCAAACAGTGAGAAACACTTGCGCTATTCTCAAGTGAAACCTGGAGTTTTTTTATCGAAACATGCACATTCGTATTTGGACGGTACAAGCATCTCCCGAAAAGAAAGTTCGACTTTCATAATCAAGGTGGTGTAATTTATATCTACGTTGGATTGGCCATCATAGGCTAATGGGGTTGAAAATTGATCTACCAAGTTCTTAACATTTCTCACTTGATATTGGAAACATAATTAATGTTATAACATAATTTGGCACCCTCTCCAACTTCTGACAGTTTTTCACAACCTCATGACATGGGAACGTTCGATGTGCACAGATTTTGCACGGCTTAACTTCATGGCTGATTACAATCTCAGTTTCGTTCAACAACCTGAATGAACTCGTTAACTAGTGTACTAGGCTGAAGTGAAGTACATAAAGTCTGTGAGAGTTTTGTACTCTCTACTTTACGCATCAGAGCGTGTATAATATGTGTATATTTTAAAACTAATTGTTCGAAATTGCAAGTATAAATAACTAATGACTCTTTGTCCAATACAAAAATGTGAGTGTCTTATCTATACATTAACTTAACTCTCTTAACACTTTAACTTGTGAATTAGTATACATGTCTACATAATCGAATATTTGAAGGGTCTTTGCCTTGAAAAATTTGTGGCGTTAACCCAGATGGACTAAACGTTTCATAGCTTCAGTTTTTTTAAAATTACATCAAAGTCGCGCTATGACTCACATCTACGGAATCGGGCAATTCTCAGGTCACACTTGATTCGTTTCGTTTCGTTTCCAACTAAACTTGGAATGCAATGCAAAAATCCCCTTGCAAAACTATGTAAGCTATAATGGTCAACCATATGGAAACGTCTTTCAAGGTCCCTGAAGTCTCAAAAATTACAACCAATAGTCTTCAGTGACTCTGATTTTAGCCTTTGCAATCTCAAATTTTTTCAATTAAATGAATAACTCTTAAACCATTTTCCGGGTCCCTGAAGTCTCAAAAATTACAACCAATAGTCTTCAGTGACTCTGATTTTAGCCTTTGCAATCTCAAATTTTTTCAATTAAATGAATAACTCTTAAACCACAAAAAGCGATGTCGAACCAGGTTTACAAGGTGAAGCGATTTCCAACAGAAAATCTTAACGGGTGATTGGGACTTTGACGCCCTCTAACGGGCCATGTGTTGCTACCGATCCGAAAGCTGGTGCATATTGCCTCTCAGAACAACAAATTCCAGTTCGATGAACGGAAAGATTTCCGGAGACGATTTTACACTTGACTACGGCCACAATTTTGAATGTTGCACAGGGTAAAGCTTCTGTGTGCGTGACTGCAATCCGTATAGTTTTGCACAACGCTGGTTACTAACAGTCAAGCGTCCGCTCACTGCTTCCTAGTTGCTAAAAGATTGCACGACCCGGCGATGTGAGAGAGAGAAAGCACAGTGATTCACAATTTAGATAATCTCTGGAAGCTATCGATACGAGTGATTGTGTCCACCGACAGCGTTGGGGTTGTGGATACAATTTTTCGGCGATGCATGGTGCATATGTTTCGATGAGCACGGCTGAACGTCATCAATCGGCCAGACTGTTCCTGTCACAGGCGGTTCTTGAACACCAGGTGTCGATGGCAAAAGTTCTGCTCGTACCCCATCTCTGTGTTGTTGAGTAGCTCGCTCCGTTAGCGTCAACTGGTCCGTGTCTTCCCTTTTCGGAAAGTGGAGTTGACACAACTCGTAGAAGCCGTAAATTGCTAACGCCAGCGCCACAACTCCTGATAGAAATCCGAACACCTGCACAATAAGAAAATAGCATTCGGGTGAATCGAGTCCGTGTCATCTTGCGACATGATCATGCATGATTATTAATATCTTCCCTTATGTATTGTAATTGTTAATCAGATGGCAGTACACTTACACTAGCAGCTATCAACTGAGTATGAGTGACTTTTGAGATCCACGAGAATTGCTGCTGGTAAATATGTGTTAGTTGCACAATAAGGGCTGAGCTTCCGATGAATCCGGCGCACTCCATGGAGTAAAGGCCCACTGCCTGCAACAGAAATATTCAAATACTACAGTCTAAGGAATGGCCATTGGCTTCGACCCAGATTTGGAAGTACATTATTTACGCTAATGTAAGGCTTCCTTTCTTTCATTCTCATAAAAAATGAAAGCCCATTATTAATATAACTTACTCATAGAAAGTTTACACTTTACGAAACAAGTTTAGGTGGGATCAAACGGAATTTCAACTTTTGCAAATAAGTACCCTTATTTTCTCCTCTCACTTGCTACACCATCTGTTATCTACAGTGAAAAGCTGAATTTCAGTCCACATCTCTCTTTACCCTCCTACTTGTTCTTGGCCAAGGGATGTAACATTCATTATTCAATCATGCATTTGAAATATCACTTCTTGGAAGAAGGAGGGTTCATCAATTATGAACCAAGTTGGCAAATCGATCAAGAGAGCTCACATTTCCCAGAAATCCGTGTACAAAAACTGCAAGCTGCCACTCTTGCTCTCGACTCGTAAGAGTTGAAGCAGTAAGAATACACTACTACTTGGTGCATAATGTTTTTCCGATCTGTCTTAAAATTAGTCTAGACGGGTCGTGAAACTTCCTTTTTTAACTGATAGAACTATACCCTCTGTCTGAAAACAAAATCAAATAACCTATAGCAACTGATCCGTACTCCGTACAAATAGCAATAGTGCAGTCTTGGTAGTTTTTTTACTATGG
>VRMD01003168.1:0-11515 GCA_009872375.1 Sminthurides bifidus | reverse complement strand
TCGTAGTTAGCTTCGGATTGTATCGGCAGGACAAGGTTGTCAAACTCGACAGATTGGCAAATGTCTGAAAAGGAAACGGTATTGATTATTTAAACACAGTTAAGGTTTCATGATTCGCTATTATGGCTTCTCGTAAGGAAAATAAGGTCCTTCGAGCTTACATAAGCCACTATTGTTTCTAACATCAGTCTATCAAGGGCCAACTTCTTCAGATTTATCAAAGCTCGAAATCCGTTTGGCGGAAGATGCACAAAGAGGTTTCCGGACAGGACCAGTTCCTCCAGACTCGTTAGCAAATCAAAGGCTTGTTCCGGTAATAGGGAGAAATGGTTATTTGAGAGGTCCAGCTTCCTCAAATTCGGGGTCCCTTGTATAACATCTACGGGGAAGTCAATGAGAGACCCGTTCTGTAAATACAGCTCTGTCAGAGCCGGCATGTTTTGTAGACCAAAGGGGTAGTCAGTGCTCCAAATGCTTTCGAGTGGATTGTAACCAATTTTAAGAACGGTCAAGTACTCCAGCTGAGTGAATGCATCGTAATCAATGAACATTAGCTTATTGTTGCTCAGGTCCAGGTATTCTATTCGTTTTAGTTTCGATAACGACGCTTTCGTCAAATTCGTTAGCTTATTAAAGCTCAAGTCCAGCTTCAGTATCCGCGGGCCATTGATTCCGTCGAATGTTTTGATTTTGTTCTTGGCTAAAATGAGATCACTGACACTGGTAATGTCACCGAAAGTATTTTCGTTTATTTCTTCGATGACGTTCGAGCTAAAGTCTACCACTTTCACTTGACTAGAAACGTTAATTCGCTCAGGTAGCTGCAGTCCCGAGGGACCCAGTAGAATACTCAGGCCCGAGCAATACGCAATTTTGTATTTCCCAGGTATGTTGCAGTTGCATCCCAGCTTTCGGCCTATTTCGTCATCACTTTCGTCGCACAACTTTCCGTACGTTTTCCCAGCTTCGAACGGTGACACCTCCGCTTGGGCTGCTCGTGTTAGTAAACACACGACTGCCAGTAGGGATAGAGTGAGAAAATCACGTTTTGCACTCATTGTTGAAATTGCAGGTACTGTATGGAGTTTATGCTTGTCAAATCCTTTGTTCAAATCTCCTGCATGGAGACGAGAGTAAGTTTCACTGCACTGAATTAACGCTTCGTTGTCCGCGAAAAGACATGGCGTGCGCTGTCTGCTTTATGTGCTCTGGAGCATAGGTTGTTTATCTGAGTTTTTTCTGTACTTGGTGTCAGTTCCTGATTATGAGAGTTGGTACAAAGTGGATAGACGATCCGCAAGTTGTCCTTTGCACCTCGTGTTTGTTACCTGGGAAAACAGAGATAAAAAGGCAATTTAGTGGGGGCGTATACGATCTCTCGCAGTAATGATTTTTTTCCACATCTGTCAAATTAGTTGCGCTGCACCAAATCATTACTCTGTGTTCTCTCTTTTACACGGTTTTAGCACGGAACGTCTCTGCTAGAGAACACTGTCAACTGTCCTGCATCTTAAGTGCCGCCATGGCGACGATCACATCTAAGGTTCAGAACGAGTCCTAAGAATGGCCCTTGTGGTTCTCCTGGTTGAAGCGTTGATGGCAACAAAAGTGAAAATGTTACAGTGATAATTTAATTTGAACCATGCTGTCTATCCTCGAGTTTGGCGTAGAATTGCATTACCAGGTCCCTTAAAGTTCAAAAGCGTAAAATTGTAGAAAATGGGAAATCTTCCCGCTAATAAATCGTAACAACGTAGGTGGCCCTATTGGGATGAGTAAGAGAGGAGCGGCCACAGATTTTTTGCAAACCATCCCTAGTATCATTACACGGTTCGTTGTTTGATATATTACGTGGGCCTGATTATCGGGATTGCCACCACACCCGTACAATATACGTAGGCTTGAATCAATACGACGTTCCCTGTCAAGCAAATTTGTGTGAAGATACGTTAAATTAGCCCCAGGCAACGACCTAATTAGAGCAATAATAATGCTGCAGACAACAGCTGCTCTTCGAGGAAGTAGGGCTGTCTTTGAGCCTTCAGGTATGAGAAGCTCTTTGGTGCTAACTGGTTTGAAGAAGCACAAAGTATCAAATCGACCCTCAAAACTCATAATCAATTGACTTTTTACTGTCTACCAGAAAATGAGATCTAGGATACGAGTGTAAGAAAGAATTCACTTTACAATTCTACCTTGTCTTGCAATTGCAGGCAAAGATCAACTGTTTCCACTTGACACCTGACCCCAGCAACAATCGAACATGCGGGTGGAATCAACTCGTATTTTTCAAGCACTTTTACTACCTGTGCTTCTATCCGACAAATTTCACACGCTCACATAAAGTGTTCAACTAGCTTTTTCTCTGATTCACGCCGAGCTAATTCCCTCTCTTCATGCTATCTGAAGACTTTCCTGATAAGATAATAACCTTTTACCCGTGTGGACTCTTAACGTCCGGTCATCCAAAGGACTTTTTTCCGCAAAATCTGTTATCTTTGCCTTTCAACGTAATAGCTTTATTGGACAGGGTATCATAGCATAGATTGCATTGTTTATCTCATCAAAGCTGTATGTATACTTTACTTCAGAGGCTTCATCTCTCTCAGATACTGAGATTCGATCGCAAATCCAATCCTGTGGAAGCGTTTAACAATCCTAACTCTGGTGTCCGCTCGTTCTCTGCTTTTATGGGTCAGTCGACAAAATTATTTTTATAGCGCATTGATGATGGCTAGTTCACGTTCACATGGTGACGGTGATGTGACAGGTGAGTTGCTCTATGTCAGCAACAAAGTAGAGATCGTTAAGCGCTAATTTCCAGGTGATTGTCCTGTCCTGCCTGTCTGGTAGACGTCGTTGAGTGGATTGGCATTGTAGCTAGCAATTGCCCTGAAATGATTCACGTAGCCGACTTTATGGTCATTACCATAGAATGTGACTCACACCATTATAATGAAACGATACTATTGCGAATTCCTCATCAAGTTCACGGAATGCCAAGTAATATCCGCTGTTGCTCTCGTAGTTCTTGCTTTTCCTCCCTGTTACTATTATTTGGGATGATCTTCGGCAAGTGCTGGATATAGCCTATGAATTTGCGATTTAGATTTGCGATTGGATGCGAACGATTTAGATAATTTCGGAATTGAGATTGTGATCAATCCAATGCTACAGCAGCAATTGATACGGTTTGTGCTGGCAGGGTGGGGTGAGCTTTTCGTTGCTGTGGACGGCTGTGACCAAAGGAGGGAATCGCAGAGACAAAGATTGGTTAACTCGTGTCCCTGAATTCCCTCAACGGACGCCTGCCTTTAAGACGCTTTGGAAGGAGTCGTAGCGAATTAAGGAATCATTCCATTGACTAATCTCAATCTCATCTCCTCTCATCCGCATCTTTTACCACTACGAGTCTTGCCTGATGACTTCTTTCATTCTCGTGCGGTTTTTGTTAGCACGTGTGGTTTTGCTGAATGAACGGTCAGGCTTGGATTACCATTCCAAACGGCGGTTTCACGTGAAACCGTCGTCGATTTCCAGGAATCAGTGCTACCAATCCATAGTAATTGCCGTCTACGGTGGCCTTGTGAGAAGCTTACAAACTTTGATTTCCAATTAGGGACGTGCAGGGCAATAGGGAGCTCGATAACTTACTTTTGTAGAAATCAGTGTTCCTGGCTTCTTTTCTCGCTGAGGGATAATGTTGAACGGCAAAGTTGAAGAATTAACCGAGTTTACACACAAAATTCTTCATGACAGACAGCATTTTAATCACTGAATTAAAAATATTGTAGTCACTGTAACATCTTGTACACTAGCCGTTATTGGTAGCCAACACAGGCTAGGGTCTATGGTCATTCTCTCATCTCGCTTTAGTGAGAGACTTGACCTTTTAGATCTCTACTGCAATAACTGTCCTTGAAAGCAGAATCGAGTACATGTTTTGTCTGCCACGAAACAGCACAAGTCACAACTTATAGCCTAGGACACATTACGGTAGAGGCGAGGCTGCGAAAAGAGACACAGGTCTTGAAATCTTCGAACACAAACAAATCATTACTGACGCACCTGTTCATGAAGCTGATTCACACATCTCCACTTCACGCATCTTGACTCCCTGATGACTGTGTTACGACTGAAGGTGAGACGGTTAGTCGGATAGTTTTACAACCTTGTATCTTGCAAATCCAACAGATACAATAATCTCACCCATCCTTCCTTCACAAATTCTGCGGTAGACGCTCACTACTTCTCGAGTGTACTCCAGGTCTCAAGCAAGAGCAAATCTTAAGTTTCCCTTGCAATTCTTTTCATTTTGATTATGAGTGTGCAAAAAGACCCTGGAGAAGCTGATTTTGAGCGGTAGACCAAGCTCTGAGCTGTATTTAACGGACAGTAGTTCTTTAGGCGCCATTACCTCGGGCTATAAAACAATACAATGTTATATTAACACAAGCACACGCACAAGCTCTGCCTCGTTCAGTCGTGGATGTTGCACAAAGGAAATCGCACATGTTTGCTGGGAATGTAGAAAAAATGCTACTTTATTTCACACACGGCACATTCTCGTGGTGTTTGCATTCGCACTGAGCTTCGCAATACTACTGAAGCAGATGACAAAATCTAGGACTGACGTGAGGGGTTCTGGTTGCCTAAGTATGGAAAAATGATGATAGCGAATCGCTAATTGAAGTTGTTCAAAGATTGAGGGTCATGAAACTCTCAAGTTGGAAGTTCCTGTGTGACGTAGGTGGTAAATGGATAACATCCACCAGGTGATGTCCGTGACAAAATCTATAGCACGAATGCACTGGTTGGTATTCACGTCTTGGCAAAAGTACCGTTTGTTTAGTTTAGTCACATGTGCGCTACTACGGAGGCAAACTACGGAACCACAGGTATATATATTTAACTGTGGAAGTCTCGTGTGAATGTATGTGCTTCCTCGTCATCTTAGGCATGCCATTAGAGGAAGTGCATTGGTAGCTGGTGGCTGTACAACCCGACGTAATAGCTGCTAATGAGAAATGCAAATGGTGCTGAATTGGATGCTGAGTCAGGTGTTATGAGACTTGTGCGATGAATCGTCCGTCGGGCATTCGCAGAGTTCAGTTTAAATGTAAAGAAACCGTTGAACATGTTTCACGGATACGCAGTCTACCACCAATACCACGAGTGTAACAATTGCATATTGTTCATGAAGCCGCTACGTAAATGATTCATTAAGAATTTCTTTTGCTTCAGCCTATTAATCGATCGGTTTGATGCCATTTCTTGCTGAATTTTTGAGAATTTGATGCTTGCAACAATGTTGTTAGATTCGTGCAGAGTTAGCTAACGTTTTATACTCGTTTCCAGACATGTCCAAGACGATGCTGTAAGTGCTCTGTTTTGTGAGGATGGCCACAATTGAGGATGATACATGAGAAATTGAACCACTATCTGGAAGCAAATGAACGGTGTAACGTGGACGCTGCGATACATACGCTTTTCCATTCATGTTGCTTTCCATAGCATGTAGAAGATCGAGATGGAGAAATATCGAATGCTGTAATAGGTGATGCTGTAATTCGCAAACCTTCTTTGATATTATGTTAGCAGGGCTGTGCCAATAAGTAGCGCCCTTGTAGCTCAGTCGGTAGAGCACGCGGCTTTTAACCGCGGGGTCCAGGGTTCGAGTCCCTGCGAGGGCGTCAATTTTGCTTGATGTGTTTCCCAATTTCCGATCCTGTTTCTTTTGTTAACGAATTAGTTACGAATTTAAACGTTATGTCGTTGCGAAAGTTTGTTTTGTAAGTTTTGGATAAAATGCTTGATAGATATGAGTTACATATGCAGTCAATGTGGTCAAAGCTAGCAACTATTTATCATTTTAACAATCAACTCCGCTGTTTCTCTCTGACCAAAACCTTGAATTCCTTGTAAAATAGAAAATATGTAGTGCCTGATCGTAACATTTCAAGAACGAATACTTAATGGATTTCGAATCTTTTAGTATTTTATTTATTAACAATAGCAATATGTATTAGTTGGGAGTATTTAAAAAGTTCAGGTGTTTAAGTAAGGCAGAAAAGCCAGCAAAAGAGAGACCTTGCACACGTACTGAATAAACTAGTTCTAAAGTATACCTTTACAGCCTAGTTTTAGCAGAACAACTGCCGTTCCAATTCTGGAAAGCGTGTGTTACCAATCAATCAAAACAATCAGATAGGTATTTTCGCAGAAACTCCTCATCCTAACATTAATTTGCATTGCTATCAGTAAGGACATGAAAGTTTCAAAGTTTAGGTAAGAATTGTTACATACTAGTTGAACGGAAATAGTTAGTAAATAAATGTGGTTTCATGACGGAGTATTTCAATAGACTAGTCTACGTTGCTAGTACGCCCACATTCCGCGCTTGGTTTGCTTGATCTGATTTCTCTTCAGATTCGTCTTCTTCCACAATTTTCTCCGGAACTTGGAACTGGATGTTGTTCTTCTCTTTGTAATCCACAATCTCTTTACCTTTCTCTATCAGCTTCGTGTTTAATGCTTCTAAGGTTTGAGATAGCTGAAAGATACAAGTTTTTTAAAGTGAGCGGATCGTTGATAACAATATATGTTAAGCTGCTCGATCATGTTGCTGAAGAATTTGGAATCAAGTTTCGTAAGTAACTCGCACAACTGAGTAGAATGTTTTGGCTTAATATGAGAGATGACTAAAATCACTGAAATACCTGTGTTGCATTAACTTCCAGATTTGGCAAAACTTCCTTCACAGTCGTCTCAACGAGGATTCCTCCGATCATTCTGAAGCACTTTCGGTCCCCATCTACTTTCTTCAGGTTTTCCATGACTACTCTATAAAATAAAAAATAGGCAGCTGCTGATTACTGATTCTAATTCAGGTAGACTAAACATGATCATACAGGCATCGATAAATTGCCTCTTTCATGACATTTCAGTTACGGATGTCGTTCACTTACTTATGCTCGTTCAAATCACTGTCCAATTCATACAGCTTTGTGGCAATATTTCTTTGCTCGTTCCGTAGAGCATTGAAACCAGCTATTGCTTCTTCAGGGCTCTTCTTCACAGCTTTTAAAGTTTTCTTGGTGGTGCTGCTTCCGGATGCCATGATAAATGCTATATGACAAAGCCAAAAAAGGATTCCCTAATTAGAACTTAATAATCTCACAGCTCATGTGTACCCAAGTCCAAGTTTTCATCTCAAACTGCGAGCCTTCCATGCCACAGTTCATCAACAAATATCTTCAAGACATGAAATTGAATTCTCGCAGCCTGATGCCCACTGAGAAGATTCAGTTAATCTCGATCGATCATTTAAAGAAGTAATCAATGTGGTGATTAGTAAAAATTTACCAATATTTTGTCAACAATTAACCAATGAGGCTTTGATTTTTCTGCTTCAGCACAAAAACACGGTGCTAGTTCAATTGCAAACTGTTTCGCAAACCCGGAGCTACTTTCCGCGGCTTTTTGAACTTCGAACCTTTAAAAAATATAATTTATAAACCTGACATTCACTTGAAGGTGTTCAGGATTAACATTACGATTGATCGGATGAGCTTAATTGTAACACCAAACACAATCCACTGCACACATATTATAATTTTATAACCATAGGTAGGTTATTTAAACATTCCCCACTTTCTCGCTCATGGAGTCCTGTCAGCAGTGCTTGCTACCAATAAGAGATGGCATTCTAACCGCACGCCACGAGCTTCAAGTTCCACACTAGTTACTAATTTGGGGCATTTCCTTGAATTAAAAAATTATACTGTAGTGGACACCCTGGGAGGAGTGGTTACGAATTAATTAAATTTTGCATTCGCTTTATGATACGATGACAGATGTGATGTGATCGCTGTCACAGTATCCTTTTGCAAGACAAACACAATGAATCCTAACTCCGACTCCATATTCAAAACAGAAGCATTAGAAAATATTAGTGTTGCCAATATGCCACCAGAATCGACGATAATCGAAGTACCTTCATTGGGCATGAGAGCCTGTGATCACTGAAATTCTGAAGGGACAAGGTACAAGATGGCCGTGCTAAGTATTGCATGGAGTATGGCTAAGTTGAATTAAGGCAGCGACACAACCGAGGTTATACAACTGAGGGTTGAAAAGAGTTAATGGTACACACATTTTTTCAAATTTAATAAAAATTGTGAAAAATGTTACAATTTTAAAGATACATGCATGGTGCCCATTATTGCCAAGACTGATTTTCAAAATTATGCCCACTGATTGTTTAGACCTTCTCTGATTAGTTTCGGCCCAGTCCGCAGTGGAATCCAATGGACGTATCTTTTGTGCTCCAGGGTTTTAAGGAATTCCCCAAAAATCAAGATGCCGGTAAAATTCGATGGTACTCGAGCATATTGGGCAGATCATAGTCAACGGCACGGTGACGGTTACAGTTTGGTTTCCGGCTTCAAAAAGAGGAGCGCATTTGAGACTGAAGTCCTTCGAGTGCGCCTTCTTGATGGCTTCATTGAGATCGAGCAGAGTTGATTCCATTTTAGCCAGCACAGCTGGATAGATAATCAAGAAACGATTTGTCACATAGTATTTTGGGAAACATAATGATTGCGAAAACAAATGATAATGTCCATACCTCGCCTTTCTCTGACATACAATCTGTAATACGCTGGTTTGTTTGCTTCTGTGAAATCAAGTTATGCAATTATGTTAAAAAACCTGATAATAGTAGTTTTAGATCATCCTAAAATCTCCGAAATTGTACTACTGATACTGATTACATGTGTAATCATTAGTCATTGATCAGCAAGCATAACAGAATAAGCACCTTCAATTAGTTTTAGCACTTACTATTCTTGTGCTCTCGAAACATGTAGCCGAAACACTCCCCATGTATAATACGAGCTTCCTTAATGTGTTTGCATTGATAGGAAGCGAGCAAACTGCGCCACTCATCTGCAATGGATGAGTGAACCCCACATGAAGGAAGGCTAGAAAGTCGTACTTCATCGATTCCCACTAGTATTTTACTTATTCAGACTGACCTGAGAAGAAACGCTTTGTGACGGCGTCATGGTTAAGGAGCATTATGCGCGCATTAAACAATCCCCAAAGCCGGTCCAGCCATTCTTCCTGTAATCCTTCAAATGAAAAACGCACAGCTTCTTTTTTCCATGTACTACACATTTTGAATTCCAATTATTATCAACTTTTTTCCCATCCATTACATTTAAATCTGAATGCTGCAAATGCATTAATGCTGAAAATGTTTTACTCATAGCAAAGTCAATGTGTTTGATTTCACTGCGTTTGTGTGTCGGTCCCCCAAAACGATTCTGAACACACCGATATAGATGACGGCATCTTTCAATCAAATCTGTCATAGCAAGTCATTGTTATTTTGAAGTGAAATGGTTGAAGTGAAAAAATAAAAGAATTTATAAAATGTTGTCATTATGTGAACGAGTGCTATGATAGTCCTCAAGATGATGATCATGACAAAAATAGCTCACCATTATAAGATTTGTTTATGTTCATAGCCGTGTCAAGGAATAATTTTTCCCTTTCCTTGGCATCTGTTCGTGACAAAACATCCTCTTGGTAATCCCGTTAATGTTTAATAAGGTTTCTGACAACTGTATCTGAACCTTTCAAGATTTCTCTTACCTTTGCATCTCCAAAAGTGTGATCGATATTCAGCTATGTCTGTGGTTAAGCTCCTGTTCAGTTCCCTGTGTTTTATCCTATAATCATGAACTAAGTCTAGAATTGAAAATTTTTAGAATTTTTGAAACAATTGCAGTAAGCAAAACCTCGATTGAAATTTATTAGCAACGGATAGTCAAAGTTTCACTTTTAGAATGTGAAAAAAAGCATTACCGAAAACTTGATCCCTCTCCAAGCTTTCGTCATGTCCTTTGACACTTTCATAGATTTTCATAGTCAATGAATTTACACAGGTACGCCCTTCGTTCTTGATCACCAGTAGGGAAGACTCTGTAGAAAGAAACATGGAGAATGTGCCTTCAATTATCGGTAAACTCAAGCATGCCAACTTGGTCAATTGCAGGTGATCTTTGTAACGTACAAATGAGTTAGTAAAATGACAGTTTGCGCTATCTCAAGTGCTAGAACCACGACG
The DNA here is from genome assembly GCA_009872375.1 of Sminthurides bifidus. Classification (NCBI taxonomy): domain Eukaryota; kingdom Metazoa; phylum Arthropoda; class Collembola; order Symphypleona; family Sminthurididae; genus Sminthurides; species Sminthurides bifidus. The sequence continues at coordinate 1,380 of VRMD01003168.1, read as the reverse complement.
AGGTTTGATTCGATAGCGTTAAAGCAAACGCTTGCGGTCAAGCAAAATTTGACTTACGGCTGCGCCTGAGCTCAAGTTCCAATGGGTCCATGATGGATTCACAAAATCAGCTCCTAATCGAAATAAAAGTTGAGGAAACTGGAGATAAGTGAATTCCGGCCGATTGCCGTCCGTAAAATATTCTGTTTCACCTCAGTCAGTCCGTCACAGTGATTTACAGTGATTATAGTGAAATCTGCTCCTACCTCACCGATTCACATGTCACCATCTTTTGAGTGTGACGATTTACATTTCTCCAGTTTTATTCAAGCTTGAGGGACCACAGCCTCAATGGGTGAACATATCCTGTATACCAGGCGGCTTCAACTTGCTTTTTGTGAAAGGGCATGCGACAGATAGCAACGGCTAATCAAGCTGCGACACCCACATGTAGAAAATGACTGGGAAGGATGAAGGGTTCCAGAGAATCCTATTTATTTTTAATCACAGCCCAATTTTAGACCTTTTTATAGAGTGTACTGGAAGCGACGGTTATGTTTCAACGATCACTTCATCCTCCTGTATTTCTGTGACTTCAAATAGGTGCACTGCATTTTCTACGTTTCTCTTTCTGTATATTTTTCGAGATTCAGGGGTGGTTGGTGCTGTTCATCTGCCTTATTGTCTATTGTATAAGATGATTCGCTGCAAGGGGCTGCTCTAAGGGCTTCATATCTACTCCACTACCATGAATCGCAGGGCTGAAACTTAACGCTCCCAAAACTAAACCTGAAAGCACGCTCTTTATAGCCGTGCGTTTCTGAAGCAAGACGAGTATCAATAGAAATACAGAATTGACGGACCAAGAAAGGTTCTCAGGTATCGCTTCATTAGGATTGACCTCGCTCGACTGACATCGACGGGACTAGTCATCTGGTGAATACAGTTTAATGAACGATTATAGAATTGGTTAACTCTGCGCATCCTGTCAGCCTACAGGTGGTTGGAGCAAGATGTGGTGACATGCATGCAACCTCGGCTATTGTTTGATAACTGACGTCTTATATCACGTGCGCAGGTGTGATGATTTCACACTTGAGTTGTTTGTCCGAATGTCTCGCTCACCTATGATTTCGCTCTCTCAGCTGGTTTTAAGTAGTTTCGCGAAATTCTAATCTAAAGGTCTTAAGCCAGTGTTGCTAAGCGAATAGTACAGTTCAGGTGAATGGGAACATCAAGTCAACAGATAAATACTTTAAAGAAATCACTGAATATGGCACCGCAATACAAGTTAACCTACTTTAATTCAAAAGGTATACTAGAACCAGTGCGATTGCTATTAGCTCACGCTAACGTAGAATATGAGGACCATCGGTTATCTCGAGAGGAATGGCCCAAATA
>VRMD01003167.1:0-11515 GCA_009872375.1 Sminthurides bifidus | reverse complement strand
GATATCCGCGGCGAATTTCTCCAGCAAATCGATGCAGAATCCCGAACAGCACTGGTAAAATGATGAGTTTCGCACCATCTCGGTGTGATTCAGTCTGTGATTACATTCAAGATTGCATTAGTCAATCATTTTAGCATCATCGTCACGAAGTTTCTTAAATTCAACCATTGACAGAATCATATGCTCAAGTATTCTTGAACCCCTGTTCGGATGATGGCCATTCCCATGTAAGTTAAATCAAATGTAATTCTACAAATCTAATTGTCAGTGACTGTAACAGTAGGCTAATGTCAGGATTCTTTTGTGACCTTCCTTGCGATTGATGATCTTTATTTGCATATGATATAAAAATCAAGGCATTGGCCAACACAAGCAAGAGAAAGTCTTTATTTCCTGTAACATCTTGAGCTAACATGGTTAAGACTATATACAACACAGTTACTACTCAAAATATGCAATGCTTTGAAAATACCTGCCCTTGGTAAGCTATTATGTTCATTACACTCTTGTCTATTATAATATTGCATACAGTGAGAATGAGCTCATAATCGCTTGTGATGTAAAAATTGCGGGATTTCATTTCAAAAAAGCTTCGTTGACAGCCTAATGACAGCACAGGACAGTTGATATTTAAATGGGCAGCAATGCTGCGCTGTCAATGTTGTTTTATTGAACCTTTTTCATGTTTCTAATATCCAACGTTTGAAATCACAAACTTAGATATTCTTCCATCTGTTTCAGAACACGGCCATCCTAATCTAAGTAAGTTTATCATCACAAGTGACGGCAGGAAACTACAGCCTTTCTACTTTGGAGGCCGAGCATCAAGTACTGACTATGATTATGACAACAGCGATTTAGATTATGAAGCTACAAGATTCAAATCGTAATGGCTTTCAAAATACCTGTCCTTGGTAAAGTATGATTAGCATTACACTCTTGTCTATTATAATGTTGCACAGAGTGAGAATGAGCTCGTAATCGCAGTCGAAGTAGTTACCGATGCGTAAAACAATAGGTTGTAAGGTCCGTAACAATTTTCTGTCATCTTCACTCATGCATTTCTTGGCCATGGATTGAAGAAACATCCTAGATGTGGCTTTTACTCGCGCATAATTCGTAAACAAGACGATGAATTCAATAAATGCCAACAATGCCGTAGAGAAAGCTAAAATTCGTGCAACGGAATCTTGGACACAGACAGTCACCCAAATCAGCGTCGAAAATAGGACAACGGCAGCCACGTCATATACTAATAGTAAAAGCGACATAATTTTGCATCCCTCTGTAACTACAATCGAAAACATCCGATACTTTTGGATTATGATCTTCAAAATTTCCGGCCGAGTATTTGAAATAGCACATTTTCTGAAAATTAATGGATCATTTAAAAATTATTCAGTCATTTATGTCTACGAATACCAGTATCTAAAATTTGCAATCGAACTCACCTGAGCTCATTCAGCAGTTTCACATTCGAGAAACAAGGAATGATGGATGAGCTTATGAACAAATTCAAGCCGCAGTTAATGGCTGAAGCCATTGCAAGGAATGCCACAATTTCACAAATCATAAGCATCACGTTATTCGTGTGGAGTACTGAAATATTCATGTAACCCAGGCCATTTGTATTCCATACTTGGAGCAGAAACCAAAGAAATGTGCTAAGAGCTACTGCTCTTCGCATTGACCTTGAAAACATGGCAAAGCGTACAGCGCTGGAGTCAGATGTATCTGCTTCGTATTGGAATAGCGGTGAGCCTAAATAAAATTGATCAGTAGTATCAAAGTTTTCACAATAACTGGACTGATGTTCATACCCATGCAGTTATAATTTGCTTTTCTAATGGAGAGAGCAGATTTATGCTAAAAAGTAATGCTCAAGTAACGATCCCTTACATGCAGTGTCGAGGGAAAACCTCAGGTACAGCCTGAAAAATTCTTCGATGTCCGCCGATTTGAGGTAACAAAACACAGCCGCAGATAGGGCAAGGCATACAAGCGGAACGTTCGTAAGCATAATCAAATCTCTTGTGCTGAGTCCGACTGGAATATTCTGCACAAGTACAACGCAGCAAGCGCTTATAAATACTGCTGTTACAAACACAGCAACGAATAGATAAACCAAATATAATGCTCGATCAATGGTGGAAACAATTGCTGTTGGCCGTTGTAAGTCTTCATTCCAATACAAAGGAGTTAAACGACAAGTATGACTTAATTTTACGCAAAATTTGAGCTCTTGAAAAAGCGGTTTCGGTATGAATACACCAAACGCAGGTTCTACCGCCCCGTTACTTTTTTTATCTATTTGTCTGAAATTGAGGATTCCTTGCTTTAGTCTCACCCACATTCTTGTATGATAGTCCGGGTTATTTCTCTCTCTGGATGCGAAGTTAAGTCTATTGGAACTTCACACGGTAAAATTGAACTCTTTCTCCTTCTATACTTGTTGATGGAATGAGCAAAGACTGGATTCTGCTCCTACTGAAACTGCATCGCTGGTAAATTTTTCACATTTGGCTCAAATGCGAACGACACCTCCCATTACAGAGTTTACTGAAACCTATAATTTGAAGGTGTTTGGATCAGCCCATTAACATTTCTTTTGATTCTGCTTGCGTGTTCCGCGTGTTAGAAAGAAATTTTACTTTCAAACAAGACCCTTATTGCGAGTCTTTAGCAGTGTAAAGTCCGAGCCGCAGCGTATTTTTACCCATTAAACAAATTTTATTTTCTTGATCTCATCACGTTGAACTATTGCACAATTCAAGGTCACAAACGTAGGATTTTGAACAGGCCCTCGCTGACAGCCTAATTTTAGCCTTGAATCTGTGATAATATGGAGGACGGCATTGCTTAACTGCTAATGCCGTCTTATTCCACCTTTTTTGTGTTCCATTTACACCACCTTGTCTGACATATTAAGGTAGTGGTCAAGATTATGCATTCAAGTTTGACAGGACTTATTGATCGTATATTGCCCATGCCGCAATGCATGGTTAATTCCATTTAAAAATTTCATTGGTAGCCGCTCCAAGGAATTAGCCTCTGCCATACATAAACGAAATGCAATGAAATAGAACGCCGGTATGAATAGCTAATTCGATTTTGAATTGGCAGTGACGGCATGAATATTTTGAAAAACTAGGCCATGATGAGCTTAGGTGCAAGAATACATGAGGTGATTCCAGAACTGATAAAATGGTGTACTGGAAACTTGTATAACTTACCCTACGGTTTCAGATTCCGGTGCGATTCGACATTGGACTCCTCGGTCTGGTGAACACTTTCCCGTAACCGGATCTGGGTCTGCCATCTTAATGTACGGCGGCTCCTCTAAGAAAGTTATTTTTAAATGGAATTTTTCTGGCACACCATCAGGTGGGCTTGTGACTGTATCCGGGCCAAATTATATCCTTGATATCCAGCTGAGAAGTAATGTCCTTCCAAGATTGCCAAACGCCGATCTGCCAAAGAATTATGTCATCTTAATATCCTGTTGCTAAAACGGCCGTAACTTCAACACCATGTTGCTATAGCCATTCGGTGTACTTTGATTTGTTTCAGCCCACTTGTAGCCCATAAATATTACTCGCATTTGCCGGTGTCGGCCGATTCACAGCGGTAAAAGTGAAAGTATTGAACTGTCGTCTTCATTGGTATTGATGTTATCATTCGGGAATCGGTAAAAAAAAGTTTCAAGCATTCTATACAAGTCCTTTTTAAAATTATGGTTCTAATGCAGGCTACCTTTTCAGGACAATTTCTAATTATCATGACCAGTATCATTACCACGGTGAAAGTGAAAGATCAGATCATAATTACACATTAGTTTCACTGTGGCAACTGGTCTCGGTTAAAAAATACTGGTTTCAGTGCATAAAAGCTGCTATTAATCGGAAATTCCACTGAAACCATTTTTTCGCCTTTTCAGAACATAGTTTTTCAGTACCAATATCGGACACTTTCATGGAACTTAGTTATACCTTCCGCCTGGTTTTCCTAGTCTTAACCTTCAATCAATAATTGCTCATTGTTGTTGAGCCTACAGACGGCTATACTAAAGACGAATGATTGAATTCTACGTAAAAGCGTGACCTGACTGATTGCCTGTTAGGTAAAAAAACTCAATTTGTCTGCAGCCTGTCTACTACTCTTTGGTAGAATTGGTTACATTGCTAATGAAATGAATTACTTCCTGTCCGTCTCATTATACTGTTCAATCTACGTAGACAACAAATGGAACATTTCACGCCCGGTGAATAAACGGGTGGGACTGAACATAATGACTAACTCGGATGTTTGAACAATGGCGGCTCGTTACCAGCTTCCAGACGCGTATTCTAATGACTTAGCTCATCGGATGACTCTGAGAATTCAGGTTCCTGTCAGCTGTTCTACTAAGTGGAAATAAAACAGATAATTCATTGATTGATGTGCTTGGCGAGTTTTATATCTCTTTCTCTTTCTCTCTCTCAGCCAGCTGAATGATGAGATGTAGAGACTTGAAACGGAACATAGAGAAGGAATAGAACTTTTATAAATGGAGCACATATAATCTGTGTGGACGATCATCAGGCGCTGATGACTGCAAGTTTGAAAAGTTGCTCAGCCTATTGTGTGCCGCCTTAACGTTCATGAAGGCACTACATTATTTTCAGTCCTTGTGGAATAAAGACGAGCATTAGACGCAGAGCGTATTCAGTTTCTAGGATGACAAGCGGAGTAAGTTTGGCTGCCCATTGAGCGCTTTTCCGGTTGACTCCATGATGAAGATGAGCGTTCATGATCATGGGCAGCCATCATGGTAATGTGAGAGGGAAGGATTCAATTGGTGAGTTAAGCTCAGATAATGGAAACAAGAGACGCATGAAGGAAAACAAGTCGAAGACGCCGAGCTGAGAAGACCGTGTGCTGTGAGGGAAATAAGAATAGTGCGGCGGCATAGGATACGCGATATCTTGTTTGGTAAAAGTGGGTGAGAAGGGAGAAAGTTTCCGCTCTGAGGTCTATTCTATGGTTGCGGGAGGGCAAACGAAGCTTGAAGATGCATACTTAAAACTTAAGTTGACTAATGGCTGCTGCCACTCACTTGCTCCCAGACGAGTTGTCTGTCAGTAACGCCTGGTCGAAGATTCATGATCTGTAGTTCAGCATATTTGAGGGCATTCTCTTGATTAAATTTCAGCGGGGGTTTCGATGATCCAGAGTCGAATTCGATACTGACGTTCTTCAAGTAGCGATAAAAGCGATCTCCACCAGCCCATTTTGCAGTCGCTCCAAGCCCTTCGCAGGATAAGTTCGTCGTTAAATCTAGCGTTCCGTTACTCTGTTCCAAGTAATAGGTCTCGACGCCTTGAGCAAATACTCTCAGGAGGGAAAATATTTCCGTCTTCAAACTATCATAACTTGTATTGAAGTGCACACCTGCCGTCAATCAAACAATGAGCAAAGACATGAGTTTCAGTTACAGTGCAATTGATCCCACAACCAACGTCAAAAGCCCCCTTTGTTACTAATCAAACATGCTCCAAGGCTTTCTTCCCAACTCCGCCGTACAATGACTGAAAGCAAAATAACACTAAAATGCAATTGTATAGATCACATAAGTATACGAACAAGAAAGCATTATTGTAGTCAGCAGCGCTTCTACCGTTTAGTTTAACATCATATGGCACGATTCAGTACAAAGGGGAAGCCACATTTATAGATTCATGTATGATCCATTCAGCGGCATAAATACTTGAAGATTCGCATTCCACTTTCTTCCGATAATAAGTGTGCTTAAGAACCGGGTCTCATCCTCTTGTCTAACCCTTATTCTTCTCAGGCTGCTAATCTGGAATGGAGATTCTGAAACTGAAGCATGGAAATTCCAAAATCGTTCAATTTGCTCCGCAGCATCATTACAGTCCTGTCACGTACGATCTGAGATAACCAGTTCTGTTTCAAATGCCATTAAGGACACTCCCTTTGTTGAGCTATGATGGGTTCACCACAATATATGTAGCTCCAGCTTTAATGTGTCCAGGTTAGCCTATAGTTTCCATTGTTCACATTCTCATTACGAGTCCTGCTTACTTTACAACAACGTTACAGCATGGGTCTGGCGGGTAATTGATTTAGAAATTTTGTTTCTTATCCCGCCTCTTCAGCACTGGAAGTAGTTTAGGATGCAAATCCCGAGTTTGTATAGGCGTTAGAGCGCAGTCTACTTTGCATGCCGAGCAAATATTTGCTTGAAGCCCGAAGCAGGAGAAACTTCGGAAGTGAGCAAGCTCTGCAGGAAATAACAAAGCATGATGTCAATGTCCAGTTTGAATTAGCTTGTTTCCCTCCATGTTTCTCGTCTGCGGCCCTAGCTTCGATGTCTTGCTACAAATGAGGCTAGCACTCCTCTCAATTTTACACTTGAGTGTCCATACTTAAAAAGCGAAAAAGCCTATGGTTTAATTTCCAACTCGTGCCAATTGGCACAACCGCACGTATAGATCCCGGCTCACGCCACAGTAAGTCCGATTTTCAGCATATACCGCATCTTCCATACATCTCTGACATGACTTACGATTGCAGCCTGACTTTTTCCCCGGCTTTGCTCATCGGACAGATTTACGAAGGAAGCTGAAGCTGATCAGGAAATGCGACCGTACTTGGAGCTGGGCTCAAAGGTTTATTGAATTACTGGCCTGAATTTGGAAAAATTCCTGGTCTGTGGCGACCAGACCATGCTGCCAATCCTCCGAATCGCATGCCACAGCTTCATGGTTTGAGGCATGCATACGCAAAGCATGACCCAGTCTCCGCGCGAGCTGGAGTCTTGGCCACATGCACAAGCGGGTCAACTGCCGGGGAGGAAGCAAGTGAGAAAGTTGAAGGGAGAGGAGGAGAATGAGCAAGGATGGCATAAGGGCAAGCATATAGGAGATAGGACACGGAATTCAGTTACGTAAGAGGATCGCAAAATAGCTTCTTGGATGGCTGGAAATCTAGTTACGCGAGACGCGATCAACTTACCGAGCATACCGACGGGGTAGGCAGATTCCACGGGGATGCTGACATTATTCGATGTAGTTGTCGGAGCCTCGAGGCTCTCTCCGATCACACTTTGCGTAGCTATCCAAACATAATTAGCGCCCGTCAAGCCTAACTTACTAGCGAAACCGAATATAGTCTTTGCTTCTTCTCTCGTACAGTACAAAAGAAGTATTCGAGCTTCAGAGCCCACAAGGGACTGCAGGTCCTGCTCACTCAAAACCATCACAGTAGCCAAGATAATAAATTTAAAGTCTGATTCCGACACTTTATCTCTCACAGCTTGCACGAAGTCGTCGTGGCCGGCGATCTGACTTGTCACAATCGCAAACTGATGCCAGTTATACCGTGACAGTATCGATAGCATGGCCCGTGCTTGATGAGTTACTGAAGGCGCTAATTGTAAAATCATTTCCTCCTGGCTGGCTCTCTGCAAACAAAAACATAGAATTCCACTTTTATTTCCGTCATAATTAACTATTCATGCGAATCCTTTCACCATCCCAGCCTTCAATCCAGCTCCGCCGCGATGAGAACGTTTGCGTCCATTCAGACAGAGCTGTCGCGGTATGTCCTTTCAATTTCGCCCCTCCTCTCCATCCCCTCCGTGTCAATTTAATCGTGATCAATTCACCAGTTTTCCCTCACTCCTCCACAAGGGTTAATGTCATATGCACGTTCATCCCAGAACATAATTAGGTCAATCATTGCTATGGCTTCAAGCCCCGTTAAATATTCACATTGGCCAGAGTAGTTGCAGCAAAGAAAGGTTTCGCTTCGAGGGAAATCAACATTTGAGTACTTTTTAGTTGCATTTATGTCTGCCTCTATTTACCTCTGTGATAGTTCCTTTGCCCTGGATCGTACATAGTAACGTAAGTTGAAATTTATTTTATAGTAACGTACAGACGATCTGGATATTTTATTTCTCCAAGCGTACGAAATTTCACCACTGTTTCTCAACATTACCCTTGAGACCGTTCCGTCGTACAGTGCAACCTGTCCAGCATCTATCTACCCTCCACCTGCTATTGAAAAGGAAAGTATTCCCTGGAGCCCGTCATCAACACATGTGAAAATGTGTAAGCATTTCCACACAAATCCCAAAAGCTTTCCAACCAGCCCAACCACCTGGGAAACTTTCCCCTTCGTATACAAGACGTGCCATGGTCATGGGCCGGGGGAGATCGTATCCGCGATTCGCGTTTAATTTAATACTCACGCGTGTCGTAAATTCTAAACGTTCCAACAGCACTTTTACAATCCACATTACGTACACACACACATGCGTAACTTGAATGATTAGTAGCGCTTCTTAAATTGATGACCCCAGTCCCTTGACTGAGGATACGGTGAGGAAAGTAGGTGCTATGCTTTCACCGCTCCCCTCCTGGTAAAGAGAGGCAGGGAGCGTACGTGTTCCAAGCCCATCACCAGGTGAAAGAGGGTAAACAGCTTTAACGGCACGACTCGTACCATAAAGTTGGATTGGAGCCACTGAATCAGCAGCACGGTAGTCGTCACTCCAATCCTTGTCAATCAAGGTAAGTTTTCCAGGAGCAACAGATGAATCTGTGGTAGTTGCTCAAGAGATTAAATTTCACAGCTTTCTTTAGCGTCACACGTGCTCTCCGGCTTTTTCAAGAAATTCAATTTATTTTTGTTTGCTCAACGTGTACGAATCGCCAAGTAATTTTCTGATCGCAGTAGCCTCCTTCCAATACTGTGCCTCATCCGAGTACATACGAGGTAGCCAGGTTAAAAAAACGGCATGAAATTCCAACTGCGAAACCTCTGTTTATCAAATTCATGTGCATGGTAAAAGTAAAATACTTGACATCTTCGACTTGTTCTTACAAGCTGTAATCAAACGTGAGACCCGCCCCGTCTAGCTCCACTGAAGGGAAATAGGTTGCCAGGCACACCGACCGAGTGAGACATACCAGATGTATGACTTTCTTATCGGCCTTACACTGGCTTGGGAAATATCGACGTACATGGAGGAAGAGGACGGGAAGAGTAGACAAGCCCGCAAACATGTTCTACTTTCACCTCCTGCCTCCTTCACGCAGTTCCTGGAGTCAAAGACGGCAGTAGGTCTGGTAAAAGATGTTCGAGAACAAAATATAGCAAAGGATGCGATACCATCGGCAGTTGCTTAAAAACAGACATGATGACGATTAGATTGATAATTTATATCAGCTCCGCCGGACAGCCGCACATAAATATGGTCTGCAGCTGATCTCCTTGCTTAAATCCATTAGAGAAAATTTAATTCGGCACACAATCGGATGTCAGCATTTTCATTCCGCTCCTTTCTCAGAAAGTGATTAAATAAAAATCTGCTCAACTCTGAACTTGACTTACAAAACACTGCCGGGAGGAACATCCTCTTGCAATATGGCCTGTTTAGCTTCTCCCCCGGGCTCTATCCCATGGCAGCGGAAACATGAAATCTGGAATTGTAATCCCAGTGATTGCTTTCATGGCTACTGCTGTACTTGCTTTTCGCACTGGCATTGAACAATAGGCTGTATAGGGGAGGATCAACTTTTGTTCGCAGTTTCTCTCCTAGCATTCTCTTGTTTTTCTTTAGAGAGCAGATGAACCGGAGGAGGATTTTCAACCATGTTGCCATTATTTCTCCCATAATCGGTAATTTATGCCTCCTGCAGAGTCTGGGCAAAAGTTTTGCCATTTTCACAATCAACAATCCACTTTTTCCTTTCACTAAATCCCTCTCTGAAATGAAGACCCTGAGCTATTTTCGTATCTGTTTCTTCAACCAGGAGTTACGATTTACTCAATTGTGAAGTAAGTCGCTCCTACCAAACTTTCAATTCGGAACGCCGTTCTAGTTCAGCTATTCAGCATTCAAAATGGACAAGGAGATCTTGCATCGCGCTATCATCCTTCGTTGGGGCTGTCTCAGATTAGAAACGGTCCGAATGAACGTGAATGGCCCAGCGGAAGCAGGGAGGAGGTCCGAGGTGCTGAATTGTAGTAATTTTAAGATACAAATTCACTTTAATCGAGACAAGTAAACTTTTCCACTACCACCGAGTCAAAGTCAAGACAATTTCCAAACTTTTTTCACCTAACAAAGTTAGCATGAGGAGCGTTGGCGCCGATAACGCTCTTTCGATCCTCATTTTCAAAGCATTGTCTCCGTATGGTTTTGTACCAGAAGTACCAATAATGATAATTTTAACATGAAATATCCAAGGTGCTTACAAGGTAAGCGTTGTGCGGTTTCGCGTCCAAGTAGAACAGGGTAGATGGATGAGTAAGCTCTTTCTTACGATTGGGGTCCGGAGAAAGAGGAATTAGAATTGAATTACAATCTCATCGGGTAAAATCTGTAAGATACTTGGACGCTGACTGAAGTTGGCAATCTCTTCTAACCTTGTTTTCTTTTTCTTTTGTGCCTCTCGATCCAGTCGTCGTAAATCCTCGGCTTCAAAGGCCAACTTTTACTGCGTGCTTCCGCCTTTGTGAAATTGAGTAAGCACAAAGTCAGCACAGCCACGTCCCATAAGTCCCTGCCCGTTTGTGCAATTCCGAAGGAAAGGTTGTACATATGAGTTGGAGGGAAATTGGTCTGCGAAAATCCGTGACACACGTGAAAAGCCACCAGTACAAAACCCGGTATGCACTCTCAGTCAGCTTACCTTTCACAGAAGTAAGAAGCTCTCAAGTTCGGGCTTTTGTACAACGTCTCAAGATTTCAATACAAGTATCGATAGCTCCACACTCAAGGATTTAATTCACTCTCCGTCTTTCAGATCTTAGACTCCACAAGGCTGCACTTACTTTAGATGATATGCTTGTTCAACCCGTCTTTTCGTTAAAGGGTCAAGAAGATCTAAACAGGTGTTCTTTAGCAATATTTTTCGTAAGTTGTCAGCAATATACTTGATTACAGACGGGACGTTCTGCCCTTTTTGTACACCTTTGTCACAACAAAAGCCATCCTTTTAGCTTTCAAAGGCCTGTGGCCATCCTCTTTCCTGTGTCAACACAAGACAATGTGAATTTTCCTCCCGGACGCCTTTCTTCCACGCCTGCAAAAGCATGCTCAAATTTTCCTTTTTTCCCTTTCTCCTTTAGTTACTTCCTTTCCTTTATTGCTAGACAAGGACGGTCGTCCGATGAGCGAAATTGTGGAATGGGATTTTTATAAGAATGCAAGCCTTCGTCCTCTATTAGATGCCGAGCTGATTCAATTCAGTTCGAGTATCTAGGAGATAGAAACAGTCCATTGGTATCATATTATTGCATGGCTCCTTGCTTTCCTTCAATTCGACATTGGGGCTCGGGGAATGTGGACAGGCGAGACGGAGAGCTAGGAAAGGAATATATGGTGCAGTTGTCTAAAAAGTTTTCCGTCCGTCAGGTCAGCGAGAAAACTCCTTGGAGACGCCTACACAGGACACAAACACATCGTGGGGGTGAAGCTGAATCTGTTTTAATCATGTAT
>VRMD01003166.1:0-11516 GCA_009872375.1 Sminthurides bifidus | reverse complement strand
GTCTGCCAATTACAAAATTTTTGTCAGCTCCTTTGCTAAATTAGCTAAAGGTTCATCTAATTAAACAATGCTTTGTTACACGTTCAAGATTCATCTCCTGATTACTTATGTGCCCGAAAATTGTATCTTCAGCAATGCTTTTCGGCAAAATTAAAGACATTCCTAGGAATGACGGTTTTATTTTGCCCCAAAGTAGGCCATCCTTGCCTTGTGCTTATAAATAGGGCACTACAGCTTAAGGTGAAATATTATTATTCTACAAATAAAATTGGTTTCTGAAGACAGAGCTTCAACCATTAGACTCTAGTTGAAAAGGATGGGCATTCCGAAAAGATGTTTTCAGAAGTAGGATGAACTCTTTCTGTGCTGAGAGAAAGCAACGTTAAAAGCGTGTTGCTGGTGTTTGAAAACGCCACAGACGGGAATGATGAATCTTCCAACGTAATTTATATTACTTTTTCATCTTTTTAAGAAACAAATAGAGGATGGAAACGCATTTGGCGTAAGAAAGTGAGCTGTTTCTATTTTCAGTTTTGTAAATTCTAATTTCTGCTTTTATTTCAATGAGATCGTTCCGCTGCTGAGGTCTCGATTTTTTGTGGCTTAGTTTACTTAAGTGTGTTATTCGAAAAGTCTATGTTCATTGCAGGCTTTGAAAGAATCATACCTTGAAGACGTGTTCATTCCATATTTTGCGGTATCGATTTTGTGATAATGTGCTCTTATGTTTTGCAATACTGCACGATTAAATATCCAGTTAAAACCCAATATGCCAAAAGGCTTCCACATGCCAGAAATTGCTTTGTCTGAGTTCTCAAAAAATAGCAATTTTTACCGATTGATATGATAATATTGGTTCGTGCTTCCTTTAAAAGTTCTATTTCTGTAATATCAGCTTCATAAGTTTTCGGTTATGAAATTAGAGTAGAATAATAACGAACTAAATTTCCTTAGTTTCAGCACTCTTTCGACCTCGGGTATTATGAAGCATTCGCATTATGAAAAATAAGAAATGCGACCGTATTTAAGCCAAAAGCTAAGTTTAGCATGCATTCTATCTTCTTGTAATGGTCACAGGTAGAACTTAGGAAGCATTTTGTACAAACCTGAGGAAATAGCCTAAGATCGGTCATGGTTGAAATGCAGCAATGCAAACGAGGAATTGACGACAGGTTCTTGTCTATTTCTAGTTCAAACATCAAAAGGTGAAGGAGGCTTTAAAGTCAGGAAAGCTGAATGCGTAAACAAAAGTAATTACGCGATTTCCATTTACACTCAAGGAAAAATTCCGTAATGATTTAATTTATCGCATATTGCCCCCATAGATAAACAGATCCGATATATTCGGCTTCTCTGCACTGGACTTCTATCAAACTACGCTTATACCTTCGTTTGGCCTAACGTCAGCAAATTAAGACGCTTATGATGTTTGTTGTGCCGAGTTTGTCTTTAAAATATACTTCAGCAGCGTCAAAGGGCCAACTCGCAGGACTCAAGGATAAATACTGACATTTTGAGTTCATCTTACAAAGATAACTGTGTGCTTTGAAAAGGTGTTATCTGTATCGTAAAGGTGGATAAAGTTAGGACCTTTCCTTACAGCGGAAGAAAAAGTCGCAACAGCTGTTGTACATACGGGTGAATGGAGAAAGAAATCCGAATTTTCGCATCAGTTACGCTCTACGTATCTTGCTACAATGAGAAACAGGAAGTATGGTAAGTTTGTTGGAATTGTAGGAATTGTAGGGACGTCATAGCCGGAAACTCTTGGCAGTAACATTAGGCATTTTGGGTTAGGGAAACGTTGCAAAAAGTGGAATACGAAGGAAAATATTTTATGATCGGTATAATTTTTAATGGTCGCTGGCTTTCAGTTGGTTATGTTACTAAGGAAATATTGATTTATAATTCACCAGCGAGCTTCTCATCCATTATTTTAGAGTGATGCGGAGAGTAATCGCTGGTGAAAGTTTTTATTGCTTTCACCTTGAAATTGCCTCGGTATGATTTTGGTGATGGACGTACCAAGGGCGTAAAATCGATTAACTGCGGCTTCGGCTAGGTTCTCAGTTGTAGAAGATGTTCTATTTTGTGCTCACTCGTGTAACCGGGTTGTTGAACTCAGACGTTTACGTGGGAATACGTTTGTGTATAACCAGCTGCAAAGCCTGTGCGAAAATGTATATGTCTACCGGCTGACTGAGTAAGATCGTCCGGGCAAGGTTAAACAGCTACAAGCCCGAGTTTGAGGAGGCGTAAAGTCATTTGGACTTGCTTCGGTTGCCAAAAGCACTACACTTGGAAAATGGCTTTTGCAGGAGCGTACAGGATGGCGTATGCGAATTCGAGCATTGCCTAAAATTGAACACTAGGAAGGAAAGTTATTAATCTTTACTGAAAATGACAATGTTGGATCCTGCGCTTAAGATGCATCAAAAATGTAAGCGTGCATCTCATCATTTATGAAAAGGGTCACAACTCAGAATTCTTTGTCATGTCACGAGTTCAGTTTCTCATTGTGAAATTGATTCGTGCAGCCAACTCCTGGAGAAAATTAAATAATGGGACGTACTTTCTAAAGGGCCAACTTTGAAACTTGCAATGTTTTGTAAGGTAACTTGAGAACAGAGAGCAGGGAAAAGATAATGGAAGAGCGATGAAATGACACGGGAGTAATGAAGAACACCGGGATCCTGAAACGCTTTCCTTCTCACATTTTTCACTTTTTCAATTTACTTTCTTCATTGCTGCTTGCTGTTCCCACTTTTGAACGCTAAAGGCTTTCATTTGGATACAATGGCCTTGTACAACTACTTGCACTACTGCTATAAAGTTTTAGCAAACGAATGGGTGGATATGCTCCTTTATTAGTTTATAAGAGTTTGCTACTTGTGCTGAATTTTGTTTCAAATTGTTCACCTGGCCTTCTTCCATGGCTGTAATGGTCTGTGATCTATGACTCTCACAGAATGCTTTAAGTAGTTCGCCATCGACTCCTGTTAGAAAAGGTTCAGTAGACTTCGATACAGCTGGAAATTCCGACCATGTCAAGATACTAACTTAAAGACATCAGGCTATCATTATGTCTTGTCCCAGCTAGTTTTTTGATATCCTGAGTCTTGCCAGGGCTCCCTGTAGTAAAAACCAAAGCCTTTTGGTGCTTGTTAGGGTCTGTCGTGCATATGCTTAAGAAAACCGCGACTACAAAACTGAAATCTCTGGTCTCCGGTAGAGTCTAACTTGGTTTCTTGAGTACGAATATGAGAGTATATAGTGAAAGCGAACTAGAAATGGGAGCTCTAGAATCAGTTCTGTGGGGAAGGAGAATTCGCGAAATAAGTTCTCCCTAGCGAAATGCTTTGGGAATGTGGAGCTGACATGAGTACTCATGGAGAGTGATTAAATCCACCCGTTCAAGCCACATGCATTCTTCAAGGATAGTAACGTTAGGGCAATAACCCGTGTAGGCAAGTTAAGGTTTCCGCCTACCCTCCTTTTCACTAGCTATTTTCTGCATCTGAGTAGTATTGGGCGGGTCCGTGATCTTGGAATACTTTTGCGGAGAAAACAGGACGGAGCTTATTTGTCGCATATATCCTTCTCCCTGTTAATGCCAAGCCGCGTGTGGAAATATCATCAGCTTCATTCCAATTTATGTACGCAGCGAATCGCATAAAAGCCGCGTGTATTCTTTCAATTAGACGGTTATTGTGTCGTTATCGTATGCACAACGAATTAGTTTTTCAATGTTTTAATCATCGATCTCATATTTCTCTTTTCTTTGTGCCTTAAACAAATATGGGTGTCATACTATACTTTTAGTATGATTGGACTCATTTGTGGTAGATTTCCGAGTTGGCATGGGGAGGGGGACTTGAGTAAGATGAAATGACAGTATTCTTCCGCTAAAGTTTTGAGAAATTTCTGTGCACGCCCTGTTCTGCGGTTCAGGACAAAATCAATCATTGTGAAGTTTTATATTAATCATAGTCGTATAACAATGTAAAACATGATGCAGCGGTTATAATTTTAGCACAGAAGGTAACGTCGTGTTAGAAAGCTTTTAATACTTTTTGAGTTGGGAACCCAAACTATTCTAGTGCATTCGGGCTTACTTTGACCTTTCTCTAATGGATGGATTAATGCAGGCCTTGCGGAAAGTTTAATGCGCTGTGGTTTGTGAGGGAAGATGAAGTAGCTTGTATAACATGTGAGGTTATTGGAACCAATAGCAAGGTGAGCAGGCAAATATTTTGCGAATGTAAACCAAACTCGTATTTTCAGCTAGAAGAAAAATCTCAAGGAAATCCTTGCGTAGCTTGTCTATGTGTGTTCATGGATCATACGATGGGGCAACTTCATATATGCAGGTATTAAGTTCCATAGTATTTTAAAACCAGAGCAGTTTCGTGCATTCAACATGCATAAGAAGGTTCACATGAACAAGGTAGCTTTAGCGTGTATCTGAAAGATATAGCACGTACTCTCCGGGTGTGCAAACACAAATGACCTATGGAGGGACCTTGAACGGGAAAATTAGCGTGATTTGATCACTCCGAAGGTTACGGCGTTACAAAGTAGTATGGTCGTGAAGGAAGTGCATTATGCCGATGACAAAAGGAGTGTGAAAATAGTGCTAGAATTTTATCGCTTGCGGGCGTTTCGCAATATCGTAATCGCTCGATGGTGTGCTTTCTTTTACGTGATCCACTTTGTGTGACTATTCGTAGTTTATTAGTTACAAGCACACAATATACATTGTAGTCATGTCACACTGGATTGTCATGTGGAGGTTAATTTGAGCCATGGAACGAGTATTGATCTAATATGTTTTGGAGGGATAGGTAAATACTCACAATGGGAGTATGATGCGCAAGCGTATCACCATGCATCCGTTACTTGAGAGTTTGGAACATACAAGTACTATTTGCGAATCGCAAATTGGATTTGCAACCCGCAAAGACTCTTATGAGAAACTATTGAATAGAAGCTGAGATGAAATCAACCCCCTGGTCGACGCTAGTAACGTGCATCGCACCCTCTGTACGCAATCCATATAACCTTGTCTTTCACGAAGGAAACGGGCGTGCCGAAATCGGAGACAAGCAAATCCAGGAAGGCGTTCGGCAATAACCTTGTGAACGTTTTGCATGTGACAGGTTAGTGGATGGAAGGTTCGATAACATACTGAAGTGGACAGAACTTGTCTGCAGCGTTGTAAAGAGCGNAAATCGGAGACAAGCAAATCCAGGAAGGCGTTCGGCAATAACCTTGTGAACGTTTTGCATGTGACAGGTTAGTGGATGGAAGGTTCGATAACATACTGAAGTGGACAGAACTTGTCTGCAGCGTTGTAAAGAGCGTAAAAAAGGATTTCCATTTCTCCTTTGAGCGATAACTTTTTCCATTCGCAAACCATCAAGAGGTTACTTAAAGGGAGGTACTCAATGGAATGTCATCACGTTGAGTGTGAATCCAGGTTTCGCGCCCAACGGCTGTTCCAAGCAGCATTGTTGTAGATAAGGACAACGTCGACGGCGTTCACATATACCAATCCTATTTTACTCCTCTTTGTCTCTTTAAACTTTGCTTGAAATCGTTTCGAAGTTGTATTAAATGCACGTGTGTTACTTGGTACATGTGGGCTAAAATCGATCATTCTTGATCTGGTCATAGCATTGGAGTCAGCGAATGTCACTAGTGTTAGCCTGATGTCCTAGTAAAAGCTCTTTTGAGATAGGAGCTTGACTGGGGGCGTTATTTACTATAGCTGTGGGAGAGAAAGGAGTGGAAAGTTCGGTCGATTGGTGATGTATGCTGTGGCTTTGAAGCTGGAAGGTTGTGTGCAGATTAGCGAATTTACGAAATGGTTTAACAATTTAACTCGGTGATTACTGGCGATGGCGCTTAAGTTCCATTCCGTGTGATGGGATGGCAAAATGTGTATGTTGAGTTATGGAACTACTGAGCAAGAAGTAATAGGAGTGTAAAGCTCAAATCCCAAACGCGATTATTTTCTAAGTAATCACGTACACTGCATTGTATTATTCCAGAAGATTCTGAATGATTCATGAGCCGGAACACTTACAGCTTTGGTTGCTTGGTTGGCTGAAACTTATCTCTGTCGAGGATATTAAATTGCAATATTTTATCCGTCACCGAAAATCCCTCACCATTTCACATGTTATTAATAATGAAGGCAGATGAACTCTGCATTCCTGTCGTAAATCTCACGGTAGAATTGAGAAAGTATGTGTGCATTGCAAATAGCCTGAAGCTGCGTTACATCACCGAGACTGCTGTAGCTTGAAGTAATTTACAAGTGGTTGACGTAATTTACAATGTTCGATCGTGAGTGAAGTGCCGCTGGAAACTTCACGAAACCATCAGGCTCTTTCTAAAATTGCACGCATTTGAAGTCTTTTGATTCTCTGTAGAGTCTGTGAAGTTTAAATTGCTTCGAAGTTTTAAAAGGCTTTGGATGTAAGCCATAGGGTTCTGGCGGTAGTTGGGGCAATGTTTTAAAATGCTTGGAGGGGTTCGATCGAAATGGCTATGATGTTGAACTCAATGCATCAAAATGTCTTGGTCACTCCAAAAAATGCGACAAGTATGAAGCATATCTGAAGAAACGCCAGATTTGAAGTATTTGAATATTGTAGATCATTCGTACCGAGACCAATATATGGTAATAATGCTGTCCTTCATGTAACGGAGTTAGTATTGGTACAGACTGAAAAACATTGACAATTGACAAAAGTGACGTCTTGGTAACCGATGATGACCTTAAAACAATTGAAGGTATCCTAAAGTGATTTTTTACGCTGGTACAGATTTATGAATTAATAATATGAACTGGGCTCTCAGATTCGCGAGATGTGGAAGAAGCAGATGTTTACAAAGATAGAAATTGTTGCTCGTTTGATATCAATCCTTGTGCACGATTACTCCACGGAATAATTGAAGAAATTCAAAGAAAAGAGAGCATGAGAGTTTGTGTGTTTTGCTAATGCATGTGTTCTCTCTGGAGAATTTAGTTCGAACGAACTGATTGAATTGCACAAGTTTGCTGAAGCTTGAATACATGAGATGAATTGTCCTTGGATTTGTTGACGGGCAGACATTGCAAGAAAAGGCTGGAAACAGCGGAATGCAATTGAAGTGGCATGTCACTAAAAGAAAAGTTCAATGTTCCTTTGTACATGCACAATCACTTGAAGGGAATGCGAACAGTATGTACTGTATATCTATTTGTTAAAATTTTAGTGACTTTCGTAATTCTTGTTAAGTTTTCCGGGTCATGAGTGTTAACACTTGGGAATCGAAATCTAGATTCGGGGCGAATACTGTAAGAGCAGACGCCGACGAGTGTTTTGAAAGGAGAGAAAGAGCGAAGGCTAATAATGGAATGGGTGCAGAATTGGCGAGAGAGGAGCGCAATCTTAATGAGGAATTTGGGCGCTCTCAAGAGATTATAAGCTTCTTTGACATGACTTGGTGTGGCAGGGGGTACAGTGAGCCTACTCCTAAGAGGATAGTTTCTCCCACTTCTTGAAAGACAGTAAAGTGTATTACTTCGCAGTTTTTGCCAAATCAATTATGGTAGTTTTCCTAAAGTTCTAAGATGGGACAGAGGGTCTAAAGCATGCAGCTCGTGTTTTAGCAGACATGCTCGCAAAATTAACGACAGAAAGCAGAAAGTAAAGCCAAAAAATAAAGAAAGGGTCACATAAGGACAAGACAAGAAGAATGAGGGAGAACGAAATAGGTAGTAAAAAGGATTAGATTGGGAAATGTGCGTAAAGAGGATTCGCAAATAACTAAGGACTAGGAGCAGAATACTAAAAAGCAGGGTTATTTTACGACCCAGCCTTATGAAAAAGGTCGGAACGTGCCTTGTTTCTAACCTTTTGCTCCTACTTTGGCTAAGTTTTGCGAATTACTGGACATGAAGTTGCTTAAAGGACAGCAAAAGTAAACGTGCTCCAGCTTTATTGGAAAGTTAAGGTTGGTTGAACAGGAATAAAATTTAGCAGGTTGATGACTAAAGTCACTAAAAGCTTGAGAGGAATCGGAAGAAATAGAAGATCCAAGTAATCTTAGCATTAAGTTAAATCGAATTAGCTTAGAAGATTTTTCTGGCTGCTCTCAAGTCTAAAGAGAGCTATCTACTGAAGTGAAACTCTTCGCAGTCTGCAGAGTAGCATTTCGTGCTTGGGTCATTGTGATGCGAGTGCCGTTGGTGACACTTGCTTATTGTGCAGTATCGCGATTGGCCTCGAAAGCCTCTGAATAGTCTGGATCTTGGGTCGCTTGACTGAGAATGCAGGAAATATTTTTAAATATAATTACGTCCAGGGCAGATGAAAGCCTCAAATGGATGCTGAAACTAGGGCGTATTTTACTCCACTTCTAATAATGCTGTCGGTTCCTCTCGTGTCTTGGAACAACAGAGTCATTTGCAGATACTAGAGGGAATAAAATTTGGTCGTAACCACTGCGGGATAATGCGGGAGGACGTTAGCCGAAACGGATTGGATCTTCATGTGTACATTTGGTCTGTAAGCGCGTTGTGGCCTGTGCCGTGCCTATAAAGCCATGGAACAGTCTTCGATTGCGTGAGAGTTTAAGCGCGAGAGTATTTACGGAGAAAGTGGGAAAAGTAGGAAGTGAAAGTTGAAGCACGGCATGTCTGAACACATGGTAGAATAAGCGCCTTGGGTTTTGTGATCAGTGCGGCGTGAATACAACTGAAGTGAAAGATGCGGAAAGCGCAGCGTGTGTGGATGAAAGGTTCCGGGGATCAAAGTGGGAGGTTGGGCATCTGCGAAAGGGGGAAGCTGGCTGATGATTATGTTTGGTTGTTGTCCTGTAGGGAAGAAGCAGTAGAATTCTTGCTGCGTCCAAAGGGCAATAAAGAATTGAGCCAACTGGTGGTTCAAGAATAGGAAATTTGCGATCTGCTTGCAAAATATGTTCTGAAAGAGGGAGTTAAGTGTATGGAAATGCCCTTTCTCTGCTTGTAGGGGGACACATGCACTTGCAATAAAGAGCGGAGAAAACGGCACTACGTGCGGCTTTTTGCGAGGCAAGCCAAGCTGCATCCTTAAACTTCAACGGGGGTGGTCTTGCGAGTTTTGCGCTAATTTTACGAAAACCCATGGCGAGCGAATGGGGATCGAGCATAAGCACAAGGCAATTGAGGCAATGCTCAGTTCATTGCGTCGACTTACTTAGCTTAGAATGGTTTGTTGTTGTTTTCTTGCGTGGGCCTGCCACGAGCTGGATTTTTCTCCGGTCACAGTCCTAAATAAGTATACTTGTTCACCGACTCGGAATCGTAGTAGTATAGCATTCCGCAGTGGGAAATCATCTCCCAGTCCTGGCTCAATTCAGTGCGAATAGTTTACAAGTCCTTGCCGTCCTTTGGAGCGTCACATGTTCAGGTCGGATGTACCTGTCAACAGTAAGCGTGAGTAGAATCATCACACTGCTTTTCCTGTCAAAATTGTCATA
The DNA here is from genome assembly GCA_009872375.1 of Sminthurides bifidus. Lineage (NCBI taxonomy): Eukaryota > Metazoa > Arthropoda > Collembola > Symphypleona > Sminthurididae > Sminthurides > Sminthurides bifidus. The sequence continues at coordinate 2,000 of VRMD01003166.1, read as the reverse complement.
CTAGAAACGCTTTTGCCATTTGGTCTGCTGGCACTCTCTAGACTGTGCCCGTCTAGCTTGAATTAGTTGTGAAAATATCGTTAAGGCTTCCTGTCTGAAACATTTTAAACACGAATTTCTGTTTCCATTAAATCATCACGAGCATGCCTGTCATTCTGTTTGGTAGACGGTGGTTGTAGCAGTTCCTTTTGTACGCATTTGAGTGTTGAGATCATGTCCAAAATTAGTAGTGTATCCTTTTCTCCTTCTTGTTTGTTTGCCACGGGCAAAAGAGGACGGTCATCAAGAATCTTGTGAGAAATTCCAGAATGAGCAGGCTTCAAGTTTCACAAGAAATTAACCAATGTTTTTGTTATGGGTGTTCACCACGCGTGCACCCTTTAAACAAAGATGAATTTATGCGTATCCTAACTAGCGACGGCTGGTAGCACATCTACTTGCTGGTCTAGGTGAAGCCAATAGTTTATGGAAGGGCGTAGGAATTACAAGAAGTTTTGATTCTTTCTAATTTGTAGCGAAGTTAGAGTGCATGCGCTGAATATGTGCTTGAATAGCCTTTTATTTAAAACTCTGTTAAGATAATCCCTACGAGGATGTATTTAGTGCATTTATGCTGAACGGCAGAGTCAGAGTTTGTTGACGCATTCATTTAGCCGTAGTAAAGTAGCCAGCTCTTATTAGGTTTTTTCAAAGCAGTTTTCGTATGATAATTTCGGGAATAGCTATAGGCAATTCTGCTCGTTTTTTGGCTACATATGCGAAAAAACGAACGGCAACAGAATGTCGGATCAGTATCGCTGCCTCTTACTTAGTATGAGTTCGGGAGATACTGTTTATGAATATTTGAGTAGGTAGTTGATGAAATCTTGCGGGTATAATTTGCGTGCAGCAGCAGTAGCGTGAGATTGTCTGACAGCAAAAAAAGCAGACATGATCTCATGTCAGCGTCGCCTTGTCGCTGTCACATGCGTTTGCAGATGTGGTAGCTTGACACTGAAGGCTTGAATTTGGGCATAGCATGCATAGGCTTTACGTTACAGCTACGAGATAAGGAGTGTGAAAGTTGTGTCAGGGTATTTATCATGTTCTTTCTCTCTCTCTAACACATGGTCACGTATGGTTTTTACTCGAGCCTTCTTTTCTACCAGCTATCTACAACCACCTAGTCTGAATGAGGTGCCTCATTAAGTCAGACATTATTGTTTGCGAATCTTTATCCATGCATGCAGCATCACTTTTTGAAATACCCTAGATTTATTGCGAGAATGCTAAAGGTTGTTTCAGTTAACATAGATTTGAAACTTCGCTGCATGGAATAGTAAAGAGGTAAACACATTACGAAAGAAATCTGTTGAAAATCTGCCAGGCCTTCAGTTTAGTTTTTGATCCCTGTAGTTTAATCGCTATCTTTGCAAGATCAGTTTCCAGTTCCATTTTCTAACAATATGCTACACAACGGCAGGACGTAACAATGGATGAGAGTGTTTAGGGAAATGGTAGCGATTTTACATGCGATAAGGCTCATTTAATAAGAATAGCAAAATGCAATTCTGTTCATAGTGAGGCTGTGAGTAGGATTGAGATATTTGTTTGTCCGTCCAATCTACATTTCCGATAAAACTTTCCGGTGACATGAATTATTAGCCGTTGCAGCAACAAAAGCCTACATACAAGCTATATGAAGGAATTGGACTCCACATGCGGCTGTACTGTACAAAAAACTTTACAACCTAAAATTCGTATATTCCTCATACTCCTGGGCACGTTATACAGCTATAAGCATTCCTTATTTGAGTAAGCCAAAGAATTATAAGGCAGTTTATAAGAGTTCCGGAAAGTTGTTGTGCTGGGTTGAAACAAATGAACCGATATAGTCAAGATACTAGCATCAAACAACACATATCTCTGGAGAATAATTCTGAAGCAGATGCACATTACGCGACTAAAATTGCATTATTGATGTCATGAGACGTGCTTTGATGATGGAATAATTATCTGGC
>VRMD01003165.1:0-11520 GCA_009872375.1 Sminthurides bifidus | reverse complement strand
AAACTAATTAATTAGATTGTCACAGAGCTTCTAGCTCATTTGTAATTGGAGGGAGATAGCATCTATTTGAGACGGGTTTCCTTTCCTCGCTTTCTGCCGTGCTCGCCGCTTCCTCGACGCACTACTCCACTCCTGTAATTTGTACGTATGTGTGTGCAATAATACAATTCTGCACCAGGGGTGTCTGTGCGGTGATTTCTGGAGCTGAAAGAGTAGAACTCAACCATGGTCTCCCCTGGGCTATCAAGTTAGTCCATAAATAAGTCGAATTATCTGTAACTATCACTTACTTTCTGCCTGCAACGGACTTTGTTTCCTTTCCTCTCTTGATTTCTTTTTACGCTTCTTCTTCTTCTTCAGTTTTACTTTCTCCCATGGCACAGTATCTTTCTCTACATAGTCTTACAAGTCTTTGAGCTTCCGTTCTTCGCTAGCTCCCAGTCTTGCAGTACTGCCTATTTTGTAAGCCTGCCTCTGCTCTTGCATAAACCCTGTGATTGCAGCATGGTCCTGAGACCATTCCCGAAAGTACAGTCTCGACTACAAGAGACAGTATACTACTTGGGAATTTCACTTTCTCAACTCTATTGCATTCTCTCGGAGGAGAAGAGCGGATAAATAGTTACGTTACATGCACACAACGATAAAATAAATAGCCTCAGCACCCACCAACATCTCCTCCTCAGGCTTCCGCTTTGAAACAAAGAAGATTAGATCGTACGAGGTGAGGACAAATTGTCTAACAGTTAAGCCCATAGACTGAATCAGGAGCTGGGTCACTTTACGAGAGTATTCCATTTTCCTTTTCCTAGCCTGCTTACAAAGAAGATTAGATCTTACGAGGTGAGGACAAATTGTCTAACAGTTAAGCCCATAGACTGAATCAGGAGCTGGGTCACTTTACGAGAGTATTCCATTTTCCTTTTCCTAGCCTGCTCCTTGTAGTCCTTTCCCCGTTCCACACTCATGGTACTTCCCATTCACCCTTCCAAGCTAAAAGTAGTTCCCAAAGGGCAATTACAGCTTCGACATAAGCTCGTATCGCGTATCATTTCTAAAATTATGATTTTGTGCTTTTCCTCTGTCACGACTACCATGAAAGGAGGGAAGACAATCTACAGTTGACGACTCTCACCTACTTTCCTAATGAAGGGTGATTATCCCCATAGAAGCTGGAATGACAACAGATAGGACACAATAATAAGCTATATTGAGCAGTATCAATATTTGTCGGTGGGTTCCACAACTTGTTTCGGTGTAATCAGTCCAAGTAAATGCTTCAGGAGAGGATAAACGCTATTGCTTTGTGCTATCACCATGAGCAAATTCTCAATGTGGCGATAACTACGGTTACATTCACCCAAAGGGCAATTCCTCACGGGGTGATATATGCACTACTATGTAAGGCTACAGGCGCTAATGAACTAAAATTACCTGAGACTTAACACCTGAATTTCTGCAATTGTATAAATATATATAGCTGCGCATGTAGCCAGTGTTACCTGCAGAAGCGGGGGAAGGACTTGGTCGGTTCCAGGGCATGGATTAACAAGCATTCTTGTTATGAAACTGACGAGGATTCATTCGGATTTGGAAATTTAATAAAAAAGGAAGCGAATATGAGATTCTGTTCAGGTAGTCGGAGAGCGAGACTAGTACTTTGTATTCATGTAGGAAATAATGATGAAAGAATTTATTTTGAATAATCTGTAATTTATACAGGTTGGGACGTAGCCTCTGGCTTTGAAAGTTGCGAGTTTTGTCTCAAGAAATGGTGAGGTTGACTTTGAAGAACTGGGTCGTAGGAGCTACCTCTCTCGGGCTTGTATTATTTCAAACCGGAGCACGAAGGGTCGAGGAGGTTTCAAAGAATCCCACCGCTCCACAGTTCAGAGCAGGAAGGCGAAATAAGGCTTTGAATGAATCATTTTCAAGAGCTTTGAAGGAAGGCTTAAGAATATCAACGAGATGAGTTCAAGTTGTTTCATTCAGCGAGGAAATTTATCATTGGGATGATGAATGCCTTATCTGCTGCCTTCTTGTCGCTCGCCTTCCAGCCCGTACCTATAGTCAGTTGGCAATTTTCTCTCTCTCTACACAGGTAAATGAAAAGGGAAAGAATGGAGAACAAGTGCTTGAGTGAGCCATGCCATGTCACTGATTTGAGTAATAATTGGGGTCGACTCTACATGTATACCTCCGCCTCTTCCTTGGCGCTTTCAAAGTCTCTCATTTGATGACATCTCCCGTCCGCATGTCTTTCATCGGAAGCTATATATGTATATGCATGCGAAATATTTTATTATCAGAGCATGTACACCGCCTTTGATCAGGTGAGTGCGAGGGGTTGAACCGAAGAGCTTCTGTTCCTCGTCCTTCCCTTCTAGAACAAGTTCTTAGAAATGAGGGATGGAATTTCCTTAGCTGTCACTTGACGGCTTTGCAAAATCCCGCAAAATTACAGTTTTGGCATATAGAAGTGAAAATTCCTTTGGTTGCTAAGCAGGTGTGTGTAGGCAGAGGAGCAGAGTAGATTGAAATTAGATTTGACAAATTGTGTTTGATGAAGAAATAATTTGAAATACATTTCCGTCCCGGCTCTCATCAGCGACGGGGAGCACGTTGGCAGAAAGTCACATGTGTGAAATACTGATGGGGGATTTAATGTGCGAACTCACTTTTTTCCCCTCATTTCGTACTCGGGAGAAAAAGTGGAGCATGGTGAATTGCGAATACCGGAGGTTGGGCGTCCAACGTTCTTTGAACTGGCGTGTGGGATTATTTAATTTCAAGCTGAGTAGAAGAGGGGGAAGAGAAGGAGAAAGAGAGACGAGCGAAAAGGATGGAGAGCTTACCTGCGAAGTATATTAATATGGAGATCAAAGCGGCACATAGGAGGATAAGCGCGACGCTAATGCATTTCCAGGAACATCGATCTGAAACATGACAATCTTTCTGAAGAGTGAATCTAGAAGGAGAGTACTGGTTCCTTGGCAGGGACCTCGCGGCCATACTCATGGGTAGTCCATTGGCAGCAATTTGTCCGCTGTGAGGAGTACTTGTTGGGAAAACAGGGAGAATCACAGGTGCTGTAGGTATCCCGCCGCCGGTAAGGTTCCCTCCTTGGCCACCGATCAATCTGTAACAGGCAGAAAAGGAAGCCAGAGCAACATTAGTAATAATTCCAGCTCCATCTTTGACAAATGTACAAACCCTATCATAATCATATCGCATTCATCCCCTGTCCTCACTGCGAACCCGCCTTTCTACATGCCACTTTCAGAACCGTGTTTTTAGGCTCAGAACGCGCGCATCTCATCTCATGTCATACACGTAATTCATTGCCTGACGACGACGACAGTATCCCGGCATTCATCCCAACAGACAGATGGGCAGATAAAAGGTACAACATGGACCGAGGGGGGAGGACTTTGTAAGACGTTTTTTTTCTTCCATATTGAAAATTCCTCTCGCGCATTTATCGAACCCTATTGAATAGGGATTGTCCCGGTGACAGGGAACAGGTGAACATGATTCAGTATCTGGAGGAATGGAAGACGTAAGGACAAATGGATAATGTATTATGGGTTTGAGTCTCGTGTAAAGGTGCATTGTGAGGATGATATGGCAAATGATGGCTCGTATACTCACTTGTAAATATGATTGCAGCGGCCATGTTCAAATCATTTGCTCGTACTACTCCAGTCCGAAACTGTGAGTTCGAGTTTTCTCAAAGGGTTTACTTTCTTGTGGGGCGCATCGCATCTCAAGTTTTTAAGCAGTAAATCACGATATGAGGGAGAATTTCAAAAGAAAACGCTGTAATTAGTTTAAGCTTGGGTGTGAACCCTGGTATGTGTGCTTTGACAACATGTCTCGTAATGAGAGTGAGCGCAAGATTTATTAGAGGGTGCTTGTCTCGCCTCTCTCGGCAATTTTAGATCCGAGTCATGTTTTCAGCTGCATAATCCGGATGCGGAAAGATTTCAAAAGATGTCATAAGTTTTCTTCAAGTTGGATATGAAAAAGAGAATTGTGCGAGAGGAATGGAAAGTGTTGCCGGCGAAGCCTGCCGTCCTGCATTTCATTCCGTTCCGGCCTCACTTTTAGGAATTCCTATCATTCATCCTCCTACCCGTGAGCAATGCAATGAGCAACAGCATGAGTGGGAGAGCCCATGTTAGACTTCTCTAATCCCCATCTGTTTGCGAGGCCCACGTTCGCCGTACACATGACATGGCGGTTGACAAGGCTGGTGAAACCGAAGGAAGTTGTACCTCCTTCAATTTATTTGCCCACTTGTGTAGCTTGAGTGAGAGGATGAGACTGGAAGTGTAATTGCTGCAATACGGCTGGAGAACAAGGTTCTTTTGCCTCAGTGGTGGAAAACAGTCGGTGGAATTCCGTGAGGAAGCCTGGCTTCTTCTTCTCATGGGTGTTGATACGGGCGAGGGGAATGTTTGCATGTGACACACATTCTACTGAAAGTCGCTAATGCAATTTGCCATGCAGATCCCACAGTCACTGACACATACTTTCACGACCGAGGCAGGATTCTGTTCCCGGTATGAGAATGAAAGGGTCTGCGAAAAATTCTTGGAGGTAATGACAGCCTTTCTTCGCCACATCCATGGGACTCGGGCTTGAAATTTGTGCACGTGTCTAGCCTCTTACATAGTCACGGCAGCTGCGATGACCGACGCCGACACATATGAGTTTTTTTTCCAAGCCTAAAAAAATTCTCTCGTAAACTACACAAGGAGTCCACCAGGGCATGTATCAAAAAAAAGAACGCTCTTGTCCACTGACACAAACAGGAACGGGACTGAAGAGAGTCGAAGGGAAACTCATACACTGCCCTTGTCAAATTACCCTTGGTGAAAGTCTACTACTGGCAGCAAATACGAGACGACGAACCCAACTGTGGAACATGGAAGGGTTCTTCACACCTCATGAGGCTCGCGTTTCACACATAATACACCGATGATCGGCAGCGACCCGGTATAAGATGTCGGCCAGAAGAGTTTGTGTGTGCACACACGGATGTTTGTTGGCTGACTTACTTCCAGGAAGACGGTGTTCTAAAGTTACGTTGGCAATGGACTAGCGTCCGTGTTCTACTCCTGGTTGTTAAAATCGATCGGAAACAAATGGCTTGGCTGTAGATGAGCAAGAGTGCAGGGTAGCAGTAGTAATAACTCTGTCTTTATGTCCGTGCCTAAAACAGTCTTTTCCGAGAGACAAGCGAGATAGCAAGCCTAGAAGCTTCCTCTGGTCCAAGTAATAAGTAAGTCTCATGGGCTAATGCATTCCATGTTGTTAATGTTTGCCTTCTCAGTTTACATGTGCTTCGCACACTTATCGCCAAAATAATACAAGTTTCGCTCCGAGAAATAATACGCCGACACAGCTCCGGCGACACAAAGACATGTTCACTGCCAGACACGAGACATGGAGAAAGCTCGCTTTCTCCTGAAAATCTTCCCACGCGACGACTCGCTGTCTGCAAGATACCCTGTTTTTAGCAGCAAGAGAACAACATGCTTTTTTTCTCAAGTGGTGTTTTGTTTCAAGTATTACTCGAGAAGGGAGTGCGTAGGCAACTGATTGGATGCTTTTACGGATATTTTCCTTCTGTGCTCTTAACCAACTTTCTCTTCACTTTCCTATCGGCAAATACTGTGTTGGAGCGGAGCTGGATTTCATCCTGAGCATTTGCAATCATGTTTAGATATCCTTCGTTCTGTAATTAGAACAGTGTGGGTGCAGATTAGATTTTTCAAAGATTCGGTTGCCAAGGGTTAAAGTTTACGCGTTGATACATTACCGTTCTTGATTCTCCTCCTCTTTGCAAATAGCTTTAGCAAGTGATTTCAAATCCAGCCACCCACTGTAGAAGTTCTCCATACTTGGCTTAATCTGCAGAAGCATTAGCTACTTTTGCTAAAAGGTGGATTTACAAATGCGTTAAAATTTAATTCTGCAATTCTCTCCTTGTGTAAAGCCGCCAGCAAATAAACGAGCAACGCCCACACGGGTTTGTAATACCGCACTTTTAGCAAGAACTTGACGCTGGTTCCTTTGTTCCTTCACCAGCAGTTTAAATCTCACCGCGTCATCTGCATTATCCTCAGTACTACGAATTGCTTTAGCTGTGCACAGTGCTTGATATGAGTATAATGCATATTATTTTCACCAGATCTTCAAATCTTGAAGTACTACAGAAAGCAACGTGGAACCTTGCTCGCTTTCATGTCTTTGTCGAGCGTATGTACGTACATGAAGTTTTAGATGCGAGTTGAAAATCACAGAATTGCAAAGCATCCTACATGCCAACAGTCTAATGTACGAGTCCTAAAATTGTTACTATGCATTTATACAGCTGATACACACTCGCATGATTTCTAAACAAAATTCAACTACTTGTTCAACTTTGCTGCAACATCTTATCGCTTAAGCTACACAACCATTACTGAGAAGACCAGTAGTGGCTTTGAGCTCCTTGGCAGGTTAGCAAAACTTTCTCCCGAATCTCCTAGCAACAAATTACGTCAGCACTGACGTAAACCCTAGAGTAAGCGAGTCCGGGTTTAGTAACTGCTTTGATTAAATTATCATAGAATTGCAAAGCATCCTACATGCCAACAGTCTAATGTACGAGTCCTAAAATTGTTACTATGCATTTATACAGCTGATACACACTCGCATGATTTCTAAACAAAATTCAACTACCCTGCAAGTGAAGAGTCAGTGCAGGTCAGCGTTAACCGATATGCGAATTGTCATGTAGACTTCTATATGCGGAGCCATATCTGCGCAAGAAATACAGACATTGGCATAGACACATCTTGACATCGGCGCGCATCGTGACCCAAACTACGTCTGTGCGTCGCATTTCTGCGATACGCGACGAAGTTCTTTTGCATAGGTCATGAAGCTACAGTTAAAGACATATGTCCATCGTTGACCAGACAATCGAGCTGATAACGATGCAAAACTATTAATACCGCATGAAAATTGTAGGCGGGAACACTTAAGTGAAGTACAAAGACAATATTCGTAACTCAAACATTGTCATCAGTGCGGTTTTCTTAATTGTAGTTGAGTATTATTAAATCATTGGTGAGGGTAAAAGGATGAGAATTTATTTTTTCATGAAACCATCAAGACTAATAAAAGTTTTGGTATCATATGTTATGGTAAACTCAGAGATTCTAAAGTTCTGCTTCTTTTCTTTATTCAGTGGAATCAGTAGCGGCTTTTCAATTCAGTTTTTATTTTTCGAAAAGGTACTGTTACACGAGGAATTCGAAGGTGCAGTTTTTCAAGTATTTCATGAAAAGGGCTACTCATAAATTCTGACAGCTAATTGTGTCAAGTACCACGGAAGTTCATAAAAGACGTCAATTAACTGAATGAAAAGTTAAAAGAAATGAAGGAAAAGAGGTAAGTGATCATTCATCAGCTGTATTATTATTGCTTTAAGTTCGTGAATATTTGTTGAATATTTAAACCAAAACTGCAGACTTTATCATATTCTAATATTGAACCTAATTTATATGCTCAAACTTGCCACTTGGGATTTCAGTTTTACATGAACAATATGGAGTTAGAGGAGAAATTAATAGATGAGATACTTTCATTTCAGGACCCTTGGGATTGGAATTCAAGAAGTAGAATATAACGTGGTGCCATGTGATAAACTTCTGTTCTTCTTAACACCAGGTAAAATTCATGAACTTAGATTATAGAAGTTTTCGTTGTGGTATAACGGCGTTATCTTCTACAGATGATATGCTTCCCTTTAAAAAAAACGTCCGACAGTATTTTTTCATGAAATGCGATGTTTGTCATTGTTAAATTGCTGATTTTTACTTTTCAACTGTCATTTTAGGGTTCGTTGTGACATTGATGATGGCAAGTGTCGGTATATTCATGGTGACAAAGTGGTCCTCTTTTATAAAAATACGGTTACTGTGCAGGTAAGTATTTATATGTGTGCATGACATGAATATTTTGTGACCATAACAGTTATCTAGCGATATACTGTTTTACTTGCAGGAACTGTTCCTTGTTTTCGACACCCTTTAAAGAACCAGGATTGACCTCATCCTTATCAAGAATCTTCACCATCTAGAGATCTGATATTTGTTATGCTCTGTTCATGAAGTACTTAAAAAAAAGAACCTTGATGCTTCAATCGAAGGGAGTTCTGGGCTACTACTCTGGGCTCGTCTTATGTAAGGTTTCATTATTGTTACGATTTCATGAAATAATTTTATCATTTTGACTTTTATCATATTGAAGTATTTATATTTATCTGATGAATGCATTTCCAGAGCGTTTCCAACTGTTCTACCGCCGTGCGTTGAATGTCGCTACAAGTTGCGACTGTGAGCTTGAGGTGCCATTTAGACGACTCCATGTGTATCATGAAGGGGTGAGGAAAATTTAACATTTATGCTGCCTTAAAATATCCAAGTTTTAGTTTACTCCTCATGCACGATCTGAGTTTGATTGCCACATTTTTCTTCTATTCATGTTTGTTCTACAAAAGCTAATTTTCATATTGAAAACTCTGCTATTCATGACTTTTACTGTTTACATGCATCCATGTCAAACATTATTCATGTCTTAGCTGTCATTATTTAACTCTAAATTTGAAGCAATGAATAAAACAAGTCTATAATTGCCTTCATCTGAGGCTAACTGCATGTAATTTACTCTTATCATGTCTTACGTATGTGCTTTAAGGTAGGAGACGGGACTACGTACGCAGATAGCTATGCATATCTACCTAAATCGATAGTTCTAAGTCTCCGGAAGACCATCATCCGCAACATCGCATCCGAACTACGTACAGCTATATCTATGCCGCATGTCTGTCCTTCCGCTATCGATACCTGTCGCTCGCTCAACGACGCTGCGCGATTTTCCATACATTGATTTTTCGGTCCGCATCACGCTCGTAGCGATAGACATCGGACACCCTCGCCTATTGCGCTATTGTCAACTGTGTTATCGCGCTGGCGCCGACCGTTAGCGACGTCCGTTTTCACAAGGAGGGTACTTGTTCAACTTTGCTGCAACATCTTATCGCTTAAGCTACACAACCATTACTGAGAAGACTAGTAGTGGGTTTGAGCTCCTTGGCAGGTTAGCAAAACTTTCTCCCGAATCTCCTAGCAACAAATTACGTCAGCACTGACGTAAACCCTAGAGTAAGCGAGTCCGGGTTTAGTAACTGCTTTGATTAAATTTTAGCAAAACTTTCTCCCGAATCTCCTAGCAACAAATTACGTCAGCACTGACGTAAACCCCAGAGTAAACGAGTCCGGGTTTAGTAACTGCTATGATTAAATCGCTGCTTGTCGTTTGAACTTGCCGCTGATAATTTGTCAGAGTGGCGCTTGCCATCAAAGGTGCAGCGGGTATCATGGATTACGAGACAGGCATAACTGATTGAAGAGTTTGATCAGGAGGAAATACGGAAAGATTGTATGTGCCCGATCGTATCATACTGGTATTTGCCAAAGTTTCCGGGGCAAGGTGCCGGAAATTAGTATGATGAAGTTCATTTTTAGGGGCAGTTCTCTCTAGCCGTAAAAGACAGCGTCCGAATTGCTGCCGTAAAAAGGAGGGAGCTTCGTCATCGAAATAGTCTTTTTGACTCCCATAAAAATAACAATTCTCCAAAGACTAATTGCCTGCAAAGAAGAACCTGAAGTAGTTAATTCCCTAGGGTCTCGTCAATGCGCGTATTTCAAATTACACAGAAGGTATTGAATCCTCTGCAAGTCTTTTTTATAGCCACGGACTTGTACGAATGGTCCAGAGTCAGGAACTGGATTGAGCATTACTACCTCACACAGTACTGGTATTACCCGTTCACACAAGTTCTCATGTCATTGCAATTGTGAGTGTTGAGGATTTTTACTGGTGGTTTGAATGCTGACAATCGATTGCAAATCTGTCCTAGATGTTGAAGAGCTTAAAAGGTACAAGAATTTCACATTTTTTATGCAGCATACAATGCTGTCAAACTCTTTTTCCCTTTTGTTGTCGACCATGAATGCTGTTCACATGTAGCAGAGTTAGTTTGCCGTTGGAGTAGCTGCCGAGCCGGGGGTTTTCATTGCCCATGTTTGATGTCGGGTAAGGGCTGTATCGAAGGATTATTGACAGGAAAATACGGTTCGCACGGGCTGTTGTGCATGTTCACATAAAAGACGACGGAGTGGGAGTCTCGTCTAGTGTAGTCTGCAAAGGGAACATGTAGATTGCGTACTCATTTTGGTAAAAAATCCGGCAGGGAATTGGCAGTGGGAATATCCGGTGCCGGAATCGGAGATTGTACACTGAGCGTACAAAAAAGGAAGAGCCACATGTGCTACAAACCCGTTCCCAGTTGTAAATTTAAATGCAACTTTTCGGTGACGGAGAAAAAAGTACTGAGTTGAGAGAGAGAGAGTCAAAAAAGCTAGAAAAATGTAAGGACGAGAAGAATCAATATGAGGATGAGAAAGATGAGATGAAAAAGATAAGGACTTGTAGACGACGTACCATAAGGACGAGTCGTAAGAAAGGGAGTGAGAGAGAGAGAGAGAAATAGAAAAAAAAGGAAATAAACAGAATACGGTCGGGAAATGTGGCAGTGCAGTGGGTCGAAGGGAAATCTTGCTTGGTCGTTTCGGAAAATGTTTCGATGAGAATATCTTCGTGTCTCATGTGTCGTCGGGGAGGAAACTGTCTTAAACTATATTTCTGCCACCTATTTAGCTCCTGTAGTACGGCAGAGGATGGGGAGTAGGAAGTAAAATTCCTTTAGCGAATGCATATTAATATTTATTTGACTGATTTTTATGAACATCCTTTTTGCATCGTAAGTAGATTGTGAGCGCAAATAAGGAAACAGACATGTGTATAAAAGCTTATATTTTTTGCCTCATAGTCAACACAAGGCAGGGTTGCCTCATTTCAGGTCTTTGACACATCCCCCATACTTCACATTTCATTTCTCAATAAAATTCTGCTGCAACAATCATACCGCTGTTCCTTGTGAAGCAGAGATCTTGTGAAGATGTTGACATTTGCTTTTAAGCACATGTATGCTATGTTTGCCGGCAGAAATTCCGAGGTTCACAAATTCTGGCAACAGAGTTTCTTAAACTGGTGATATTTTCCAGAAAGTTGTGCCTCACTCAGTCTGCAAGCTGATGGCAAAGACGGCAAAGACCGTGCAGTAAAGAGGGCTTGGAGGGAACTCGTCGGAGAAAGTAGGAGAGAAAGCAGGGACGCAGGAGAGTTGAGGGGAAAAGGTTTAACAGGGTGTAACCTCTGAGCTTGGAATGGGAGCCGTGGCGGTCCGTTTACATGCTTGTTTCCTAGGACTAGTGCCAGGATCTTAAATGGAGGTCTTTTGCGTCGCCATAAAAAGGGGCACGAGCAAAATTTTTATGGCTTATTGCATGAGCTCAAGTTTTGTAACCCAGGAAATAAAAGAGAGGTCGGCGGTGAAAT
>VRMD01003164.1:0-11523 GCA_009872375.1 Sminthurides bifidus | reverse complement strand
ACTGTGGTGATGAGTCTCGAGTCGCGGCGTGGAACTATCAACTTGGAAATGCGGTAGCAGTACAATCTGTCCCACATGCATAGATGTGCACAAGCCACTCGTGCCATGTGTTCTTGACATCCGCTTTTCTTAAGCACTGTGAGAGAAGGACCCGGCGTTGCTTACTCACAAACCTCGAAGCTCCTGGCAGACAAAAAGTGCATTCACACTTCAGCCCTGTTGAAGCATAGCTGTACATAAACAGACCCTCATCATCTGCAATCCCCAGCCTTTGCCTTTGCCTTTGCCCATTTTAAACCAATGCGACTGATGCCGGATGCGGCAAGGAAGCAGTGCAGTGCCCGCATTAACGGTGCATTGCGTCTGTAACAATATTTTCCACTCTAGTAGCTTTATGCATATGTAAACACAACGTAAGATGTAACAATTAATTATAAGAAGCATCTCTCATCAGTCAGCTGAGACATAGCAATCGCCAATTTGGGCATTTCCGGTACGAATAAATGGCAAAGTTAGTTGCAGTTTGAAGGACTCAAAAAATCAAATGATAAAATAACGCTAAGGCATTTGCTAGGTCATTGCCGCAAGGAGAAAGGAAGCTAGGATTGCGCTGAAACGTTTTCTTTTGCAGCGACAATCGCATGTGTCTATTCGCTGCAAGTTCCAGGAGAATGGCTATTCCGTTGCCGTTGCCGTTAGTGACGTTAATGATTCTTTTTCTTACAAGATGGCTGTGCGGACGAATGCTCCATTAAGTCGAATATTTTTTAATTAATTCATAATGAACAAAATAATGCCCTTCTTCCTGGAACTGAATAAACGGAGGAAACGTACGGATGGAATGGTTTGCATAAAGGATTCGAGACAATGATGATTAAACTGAAGGGGGTTATCAAAGCGCATACCAGTGCTCTGCCTGGATATGGCGTTTGTTATCTAATTGAAAGAAAAGAAATTGCATGACGAATGACGAAACGTTTTCTACTCTTGTTTACGCTCGGTGACTTTCCAAGATTCAAGCATTGCAAACATAAGTCATCCTCTAGGTAAATTGACATTGCGTATTGTGTTACTACACTGACTTCCAGGTTTCCAGACAGGGATTTGAGTTTGTCACTACAGTCACAGGTAATGAATTCAAGATTTGGTTTTGCCTGACAACGAGAGCTCTGGAAAGTGTGTGGGTTTTAATGATAGCTTATTCTTGTTGTGGGAGCGTCTCCAACTCTTAACACTCATCAGTTCAGAGCCTGAACTACTGAAAGTACCATTAAGTACGAAAGAAGAATGTGGACATGGTGAGGCAATGCCTTGGAGTTGGCACCATATATAGTGGCTGGAGGAAATGGTTGATGGCTGGAAGTCAATCGAAGACGAAATTTATGGTCCATATTTGGAGGAATGAGGCAAATGGTAGCAGATTTGCACTCAGTACTCAGGTGAAATCATCACAGCCTCGAGAGTGGAATAAGAATATTTAAATGGCTGAAGGTGCATAGGAAGAGTATACAGGATGAGAGGAAGAAATAGACCTTGTCCGTTCCAGAAGGATCGTGGCTAACGGTATCGGTCATTATCATTAAGGATTCGATCAAAGAGCGAAGCTTTGGAAATCCCTTGGAGATTAACTCAGCTGTGATGCAGGCAGACTCACGTAGGACACATCCGTGTCTCGAGTAGCGGAAGGAAAGTTGCAGCCGAAAGATTTGAGTGGAACACGTGGCCGGGAGAATCACGCAGAATTCTCGTGCCGGTCTGGTGGAATTGTTTCCAAAAGTCTTTCTTACACACGAGGTGAACATCTGATAGAGCTGGGACTCAGTCATTTTGCTAGTTTCTTATTCCCGACGGTTAGACAAATGAGGTAAGTTGCTCACTTGCATTTTTCCTTAGACTTGCATCACAAAGTTGCCAAGTTAAAGCTGGCATGCGGAAGCATTTGAGCGTGCAAGATACGGGACTTTTCGCCTTGGCTACTGTACCGAAGTGAACTAAATCTCAGACTAACTGTTGTTAAGATTCTCAAGTATTCGTCGGTGAGAAAACAAGAGAGAGAAAGACTTTTTGAATTGTATTTGTGTAAGATAAGATCAGCTGACAAGTAGTGTATTCGCGTGCGGTATGTTTCCATGGGAACTGGTTTACTTCTAGAACCTGGGGGATAGGGTGACAGACAACTGAGTAAATGAGAGACTTAGAATGAGGAGGCAGTAGCTACTTTAGTGTTACGGCTACTACTATGTGCAGAAATATGTGCTAATTGTGGTACAGGAAGCACCGGGTAGAGGGCGGTACGTGCTCCATGTTTTTGCATGCGGAAGATTCTTTTCTAAGACTAGGAGTAAGAGATAACAGTCGTGACTCTTATGTAAGCTAGGCTTTTTCTTCAGGCAAGCAAGTATTTGAAAACGTCGAAATTATCAACGTGAGCTGTGAAGTCTTCGTGACAGTTAAGTTAATTCACAGGATTGGATTAAGCTCACAGTGTAAATAAGGTGTCATACTTATTAGGTTGCGGCAATTCAACATGAGGTAGATTGATCTTGGTGATCAACAACATCTTTGATTATGAAGCTGGGCAGGTAGCAAGTAAAAGCTACTGCACAATTTGGAATGACTTAACTCGCACCAGGATTTTCCTTATGCGAAGTTCGCCATTCATACCAGGATTGTTATCAGGAAACTTTATTGTACAGGATTTCAACTCGCCTAATGAAAGTCAAATATTTATGACTGCACTTTGTAATTCGGTATAAAAGCAACTGACAGCACAACAGCGTTATCATTCTGTTCTTAACTACTTTTCAATAAACTAGTAAAACCACAGTGGTCCTTTCTCTACATAATACCCACATAATACAGAAGCCTTTAGGTTTTAGTCGCTTGCATTTAATTAAGACTTTATTAGGATCAGGAGAAACTGGAAATGAATATATGCGAACTTGGTTTGTTTACAGGTGCCAACAGTACGCCGGGAGGTAGGAGTTGGAGATTAATTGAACGGACAAATCCAGAGTTGAAAGCTTGCTCACATCCGACGGGTGTGTAACCTGCGATCAAAATGAAGCTCCGGCTACATCACATTGAGATGTGCGTGAGGGACTTGGAGGGCGTTGTTAAAACATTTTGTGATCGCTTTGGAATGACACGAGTGGGGGCACGGAAGACGCGGTCGTGTGAACAAGCCATTGTTCAACTTGGGAAAACAACTTTCGTGATAACCGCGCAGAGGAGTCAGACTGGACAAAGTCTATGTGACGGAAATGAAACTGAGAGTGAAGAAGCGAAGGTGAACGAGCAAGTGTCAAGTGGTTGTAAGGATAAACTGAATGTACAAAGGACTCCTGAGAGTGAGATGAGCACCCCCTACGTCCTATCTTCAGAGCCGTGGACAATTTTCTGCTGCGGGCCGGAAAGGGGTACTGGAGGAAAACCGGACATGGTTGATCATGTGGATTCTGTTTTTAACATCGCCATGGAAGTGGAAGAATTGGATAGATGTGTGGAGAGACTGTGTGGAAAGGGTGTGAGGGTGCTGGAGAAAGTGAGGATTGTTGATGATGGGAAGGGAGCCGTGAAATACGCGGTTATAAAATCTTGTGTGGGAAACATTGTACATACCCTGATTGAAAAGGGGGACTACTGCGGTTGGTTCCTTCCCGGATTTGAAAAAGTTTATGTGGGATCCTCTGAGAACTCAAATCAATCCATGTCAAATGAGGGCCTGTGCGAAAATTCCTTCTTTGATCACGTAGCCCTGGTTTGTCGTATTGGCGAAACAGACTCGATATTAAGATGGTACCAGGACGCGTTCGAAATGCGACGATTCATCACGAACCGGTAAAAAATTAGACAGTTGTAACTACTCGTTTGTCAACAAATATGCAAACTAATTTCCCTCGCATGCTTTACGGCTGCAGTGTGGCTCAAAGAATGAACATGGGCTTCACGTCCAGAAATTTAGCTCGCAGCCTAATCCCCTTCTGTAGCTTTCACTTTCTCTGAAGCGGATGGATAAGAATTTGCAAGCGCAGTAGGGAATCAACGGGTCTTTAGCAGAATCTAACGAAAGCTTTCAGTTTGTGTGCATGTTCCTTTTTAAGTTGGGACTCCATGCATGCATGGGGATGAAATATGATTCTGCTGGAGACCACGCAAACATGTTTTTAAGCTGATTCGTACGTCCTGTCATGCAGGGAGGATTCCGAAGCAGAAGGATTGGTTATTGGGGACGACGTCGGTCTACGTCTAAAGGTGATGGAGTTCTGGAAATGTTCCGACGTAGGCCTATCCTCCGTGTCCTGCTCAGAAGAGGATAATTGGGAAGAGCTAAAGATCGTCGTAGCTGAATCCTTACCGTACATCAGTAAGAACTTGTTTCAATGCCACTTTTGTTCAATTCTCTCTTTTGCAAACTTTACCACTAATAGTTTACACATGCACGCTATACTTCTAGATTTGGGCGTAGTGTAAAAGCGCCGTGTTTGCTAGTCACATAGTATGCGGTGGCTGTAAATGGCTAATGCTGAAACTAGCGGTTTAGAATCTTTACTTTATTTGCCATCTTTTTGATGAGAGTATCCAAACGAATTTATACTGGGATTTGGCTGGGAAAAGCACATTCATGTGGTTTTACTGAAGCTGGACAGGAGCAAACAGAGAACAAGGGTGGCTAATACGGGGGCTATTCGTGCTTACAGAGAATACCCAAGTCGAGAATTTCATTCGAGATCATCGAGGACCTGGAATACAGCACATAGGACTGCACACTTCCGACATGGTTCCGCTGGTCGAGTCTTTGGTAGCCCGAGGTGTAAATTTCCGGCAGCCACCCCCTACGTATTACACGGAAGTAAGTACATCGAATTCCTTCGGATGGCCGATAAACAAAGCTGACCTACCCTATGAGTTTTGGTAGTTCGTCGCAGTTACAGTTACAGTTACTCATGTACAAAAACCCCTCCTTCTCTTTGCTGAATAGATAGGGCAGCTAAATGCAATTCTAGCTGCGGGAGAGGACCCCGAAATCCTAGCGAAGCATGGAATTTTATTAGACGACGAAGCTGACCCGTTCGAGGACTCGCCCTCTGCCACTGATTCACAAAGGTAAGACACACGGGTAGGAGAGAAGAGAGTAGTAGGGGAAGAGCAAACTTTTCTGTGAATTGCAAAGTCATCTTTACTCTCTCCCAGGTACCTGATGCAAATATTTACGTATCCGATTTTTGACCAAGACACGTTTTTCCTGGAAGTGATTCAGCGAAAAAACGCCCGTGGTTTCGGTGTTGGGAACGTGACTGCACTGGCGAGATCTGTGAACGCGCATCAAAAAATGATGCAGAAAATGCGAGCTGGCTCTGCATGATAAGGAAACTTGGAATTTTAAAGGAGACAGACTATGCGATGTAGAGCATAAATGACGAATAAATTGGACTGCAGCTTTCGCTGACTGTTAGAGAAGCGATAGCGCTTGAAATGTGATTAATGAACGATCCCGTTCGTTTGTTTGACCTTTTTAGCTAGTGATTAATTAGCATGAGAGCTGCTAACGGGTAGTTGCTCACTTGTAGTAAGTCAAGTCAGTTTCTATTGAGCTTGCCCAGATGACGTAGGAGTGGGTACCAAGCTACCGCCGTGGGTGAAGTACAGACCTAGGGGTAGTGAAGAAAAACGTACTTAAATTGAAGTAAGTAATAAGGGTCTTTCATCAGAGCACGTCCCACTTGACCTAATAGAAATGACTAGAATATGCTCCATGCCTGGATTTCATCTGTCTGTCACAATTCACAAAATTCGTTTCATTACGTGAAGGATGAAAATCATACAAATTAAAGATCAATTAGGTATTGCAATAAAGATCAAATTCGATGTAAACAGCCCAGTAATTCACAAAACGATTTGTTAATTATGTTCATTGACTCAAGTAAAACCAATATAAACCACGCACCTTGTTTTTTTGACCTGGTCGGGAAGCAGAGGATATCTTTGACTCAATAATATCTTCAATCCAGACTTTGGCACTGACCATGATGCACGAAATGATTGAGACTCTTATTCATAGGGACAACGAAGGGATGGTGCTGGAAGCTATTTGCGAGAGATTGTCGAACGGTGAGTATTCTTGAGGGGTGAAAGATGACCAGCATCTTCTTCAAGCAAGGATTCAAGGTGGGAAAAGTCGTGTTGGAAGTGAAAGTAAATCCGTTGGAGCAATTTGGTCTACTGCTGGAAGGTCTCTGCCATCCGTGAAATAAGGTGGTTAGGAATGTTCAGAAATATTTGATTAGATCAAGATGAGGAAGGATGTCAGAGGCGGCCAAGATTCCCGTGCTGATGTTTGTACATGCACGCAAGAGGATTTGGTGCACGGGTAATTAGGTTAGAGA
The DNA here is from genome assembly GCA_009872375.1 of Sminthurides bifidus. Classification (NCBI taxonomy): domain Eukaryota; kingdom Metazoa; phylum Arthropoda; class Collembola; order Symphypleona; family Sminthurididae; genus Sminthurides; species Sminthurides bifidus. The sequence goes on along the minus strand of VRMD01003164.1, from coordinate 5,137 downwards.
CTCTCTGAGAGCAAAGGCCAATGTGAAGTTGGTGCGACGGCGACGACGGAGAAAGACAAAGTACAAGAATAGCTAAAGCGGGAGAAAATTGCACGGAATGGAGAGGAAAACGAGGTGAAGGTAATTTAAATGATTATGAATAAATCCTCTCGCTGTGGCTTTCAGCTAATAGAACTGCGACTCATCTGCTCAACAGCCTACTTATACGATAAGCTCTGACACGAAAATGTAATAAAATCTACTCTGATGAATGTGAGACAAGTCAAATAAGAAAAACTGATTTATGCTCCTCGCAGATTATCAGCAAAGCTTCTCGGGACTAAGCCAGAGTAACCTCGATGGTCTCTGCATATACAGCGAAATGTGTTTTTGCGAAATGGAGGAATGGAAGACACAATTCATATACAAGATCCCTCTTCCTGGAACAAGTTGCTGGTTGAAATACACTTTCATTGAAATTAAGACTTTAAGCAAATGAAAGATCTGTTGACTCTATGGTAATGAAAATGAAACAACTTGTACCTGCGAATCGCTAAATTGAATTCCAGGCTTTGCCTTACAATGTGAACATCCTTACACTTTCGAAAGATACAAAAGCATGGAATAATGCAATTAAATTAGCAATAGTCTCCTTGATTTTTGCCCTCTCTCTGAAAAAACAGTTCCTGGACATCGAAAGCAACCAACTGGCACGTCGATGCCGATGGAGGTTGAATTGGGAGTCTATAATCCGGAATGGCTCATAGAGGTGCACACATATTTTATAACCAGAAAAGACCAACTGGGTCTTGTCTACAGTCATTATGTAACAAGGCCAAATGGCCGACTATATTCTGAATGAGCAATGATCTGAACTCTGAGATCAACTCAACAGGATCCAGGTATTTTAGAACCAGAAAAGACCAACTGGGTCTTGTCTACAGTCATTATGTAACAAGGCCAAATGGCCGACTATATTCTGAATGAGCAATGATCTGAACTCTGAGATCAACTCAACAGGATCCAGGATCCTGTGGGACGATTCACAGAGGCAATGTATTTTTGGCGTGAGAATCAAGTCTGGATCTGGCCAAATTGTATTATTGGCGATTCAACGACTCAAGTTGAAAGGAGGTTTTGAGCAGTCAAGCTGAAAACCTGTGGGATAGAACCGGCGACGAGATCAGAATAAGTAAATGAATTATTGCCCAGCATGTACAGGCTTGAAATATTTCACAAGGGCTCTCGGCGAGAACCGATAAGACAAAGGGTAACAGATTGACTTGAGCCTGGTCATTGGCATGATTTTCCTCGGATTCATCCAAGAATCTTAATGTGCATTGATTTTGAGGTATGGTGGCGACAATCACGCTTTACTGTACGTGTCCAAAAAGCTTTGTTCCTTGCTGCGAGATCCTGAACAAGAGATGAAGAAGGGAAATACTTTTGAATGCGGAGCTGGTGAAGAGTCAAGGTCATGTTGTAGCAGAGACAAAAGAGAAATCCCCCTAATCAGTAAGGAAGTCGTGCGATTACTGACTGATGGAGTAAAAGTTATTTAGTAGACGTCCGTGATCTCGTATATTAATGACCAAATCTGGGGAATAGCACAGTGACCTTATAAATTTGGAACGAAAGTTTCCAATTCCTGACACCACATTATCTCTAGCTCTCTGTCATGGAATTTGCTTTGTCATGCAGCGAGGTGAAAGTTTGTCAACGGAAGTGAAAGTAGCAAGGGTAGCACGAATATCAGTGTCGTAGTCATCATGCCGTTCTCGTTCTCAAGAATATAGTAAACAACGAAGAAGATTCCGTCCTCCAGCATTAAGCATATATGTATTTGAGCCGACCCATTTCAGACGTTGTGTTTAATGAATATAAGGGTTACGTAAAAGTTTTCAGTAACAAAACTGATCTTATCCATAGGCAGCTACATATTTGTGTACTGCGCAAGTCGGATAATGGGTAGCATTAGGAAACGAAATCAGCTTGTGGCATGTAGTAGATATGGCAAAAAACACAGGTGTTCTTATCCTAATTCTTATGCCGAAAATTTCGGGGATATTTTCTTCATTTATTCAACAAGACGAAGAACGCGCAAAATCTGCAATACATGCATGTTCTATCCACAATATGCACCCCATCGGATTACGAGAGATTTTGATAGAATATTCGGAAAAGACCAGGTGTGAAACTGAATTGAAGACTACAAGAGCCGTAATGGCATTAGTCAACAACGAAGCAGCTGCCTCAATCCCGATTCTGGAGTGTGGGCTCTTTGAAAAGAAAAATTAATTAGCGCGAGCCCGTCATCTGCCCGTGACTAGAGAAATCAGGAACAGATAGGAAATTAATTCAAGTGCGAAATGAGATTAACAAATATCGAATTGTTTCCCACTTGGTTGCCAATGACGGATGATTGGTGATGGCGATTTCACGCCGAAGCGCTTGTAATTCTATTTTGGCATGCGGGCGTCACTTTTACCATAGGTAGAAGGAGTAACTCTCGCGTTGTTGGTCTATGATGCCTGACCCTCCGAGACTACTGACCGAAGCAGCAATATTCTACAATATTTGGCTTATTCTCTAAATCAGCTTCGTTGCTAACTCTGGTGCTGGGAAAAAGGAACATTTCATCGGAGCCAATCGGCCTGTCTCCCTTGGATGCAATACTCGGTTTCCCACAACAACCGGCTTCATCAATCTCACGGATTCCATTTCAACTCCACGTATAGAAACCATATTAATAATAGCCAGAAGTTTTAAAAAGGTATATTGTGTTCGTCGATATAAGTTGCATTAGTGTTTTCATGTAGGTCTTCTTGTCGAGAGTTAGCATTTTATCTGTACAAACGGGATACCGCAGTTCTTTTGCGGAGGCTTTCAAATCGTGAGAACAATCTATTGCTAATGTCTCTGCAACCGCTAGAAGTTGGGAAAGATTTTAGTTTTAAAATAACATTGGCTATGGATTTTGTACCCTGTCAGAAGAAAAGAAAATCATTTGACAACTGCTACGAGGTTTTTTTGCGGACTTAACAAGCTCTCAATGAAGGTGTCTCTTTTCTCATTCCCAACATAAATTGCTGTTACCATGGTAGCGTAGTCAACTGTTACGCTAATGTGAGAAAAGAAAACGTCACGGTCTCAATCGTAGCACGTAATTGGGCACGGAAGGAAGAATTTGAACGCTTGCATTACGTTGTCAGTGTACTTCGGTTTAATATTGCTATCGCATTTGGCTTTTCTTACTTGTGGTTGAATAATGGGATTCTATTGAAGCGGACATGACAAAATCAGCTGGAGAAAAAGCGAGACGTGAAGGAAATGACACTGTGCCCGATACAATTTGCTTAGTTTGGCACGAGATGAATTGACCAAATTAACCGTGGTCCAAAACCTGTCAATGGGCTGGAAGAAATCCACGGTAATGATGTGTGATGCCCACGCTTACGTCCGGAGATCGAGCTGGCGTTGTCATACTCACTCTCAGTCAGACGGTGAGAGTGTCATTGCCGGCAAATGTGCCGAAACCAGAAAGTAAAAGTGAATGGTCTGCTGTTTCTAGTTTCACTGAAACAAAATATCAATGAGAGAAGCAACATCAAANAAAGTAAAAGTGAATGGTCTGCTGTTTCTAGTTTCACTGAAACAAAATATCAATGAGAGAAGCAACATCAAAGGAAATGATGGCTTCTGCAATGTGTAATCCAGAACCGTGGTGCTTAGATTCCTTCCTTTCCTTTCTTGATGAGATGCCTCATGTCTGGATGAGTTTGTATGATTTCCTTGCACGTCCTTATTCTTCAAGTAAAAGTCATCTTGTCAACTCGAAGTAACCGCATCCAACATTTTCATAAACGACGAAAGAAGTGGATTCGTTGCACAGCTGGACGGCTTCGATGGCAATTCACATTGTGGTTTCGTCTCTAAATTGCGAATAGGATTTTTCCCTATGCTGTCTTCAAAGACGTATAACAAGTGCACATTTGTTAGGAGAGACTTTTCGTATGCACTAGGGCCATAAGCAGGAAACTGGGAAAAAATTATTTTGCATGTTTCCCCAAACTTAAAAAATGGTGAGCGGAAATTGGAACTCATCAAAAACTTGCTGGGGTAAGTTTCAGTTTTCACGTTCTCAGATTTACACGGAGTCTGGTTTTCAATCCGACAATTTTTCTAACGAGCACAGTGTGCACGTGTGTTCTCTGGAGATTAGGAAATAAATGAATTTACATGGCCAAATTTTAAGACGGTCTATTAACTCGAGACTAGGAGACCGAGAGGCACAAAAGATCTGGGTGAGCTTGTCACCAAGAGATTTTGGCGTAGATAACCGTTGTAAAGAAATCCGTCTTTGTTTCAAACAGATGGATATCTCTGAGCACCTTTTACAACGAAGAAAGAACTCCTTCGTCTCCCTTAGAAAATCTTTAGTCTCAAGACTCTGCTTTTCCGTGAAAGTTCCACGGCATAATTGACAGAATGAAGGAATGAAGTAATGCACATAGATGACGCATTGCATTGTCGTACTTTACGGTAGGACAGGAGAAAGTGGGGTTTGAGTTGAGGAAGACGAAGAAAAGGATTTCGCAATCAGCCGCTAATAATCAATTAAGGTAGCTGAGACAGACGAAATAGTGGAAGTTTCTCACTTTCATCTCGCATACGACCTTGGATGTCTGGTAGAAACAATTGAAACGGGGGTTTTCTTCTCAGTCAGCACTGCCGCGTTGACAGATTGGCGGCAATTATTGCTTCAGTTTCGACCATAAATCAAGACAGATTTGCTGCCCTAGCCAGATATGTGCCGAAAGCTCTATTATTGTGGCGAGTGATTTTTTTTCAAAGGTGGAGCAAATTCTCAACTTCATTTCCTTCCTTTTTACGGAGGAAATCAGCGTAAACGATCGATTGATGGATCAAATAGGCACCGGGTTTTCCGAAATGGGCTTTGATTTTTTTCCAGTAAAGTCCTAGTCTAGTGTCACAACTCCATCTGAGAAATTAGATCGATGTAGAACCGAGATTGGAGGCATTTCTTGTTCTCGGAGAAAAGGAATTTTTTGTCCCTTGTACACATTTCTTGGTCACGGCCTGGCTGCTTTCATGCCCAGTGTATGGAATTAGAAAGGACGCAATAAAGTAAAATTCT
>VRMD01003163.1:0-11523 GCA_009872375.1 Sminthurides bifidus | reverse complement strand
ATTTTCTCTCCAATACCATCAACGACATGGAGATTTACTCCCAGCCGGTGCAATTCTGCACAACTGCAGCTCAACTAGGGCATGAGAGCAATTTGTGCTCCGTCCAAGGACGATACCCGCTCTTGCCAACTTTTCACTTGGGTTGCAAAACATAGGAAGAGAAACGGCGAGACAGGAGAGCTTGAATAATACCCGCATATTTGCCAGAGTTTCGCAGTACCAACTCTTTACTTAAAGTAAGTCCTTTACTCCGTTGCCATTTCCACATTCGGTTGTTTACACTGTATCACACTCACGGTTTGCGAAATGAGCTCCACCATTACAGTCAACAACTGCTGGCACTCCACACTCCTTGACTCCTTTAAGTGCTGATTGTAGTTATTCACAGCACGTCTCTTTTACAGCTTGGCCATTTTTCGCAAACTCATCATCTCATTTTATTTCTCTACCTGAATGACTCCAGATCCAGACCAACAGATAATTATGAACTCCGAGTTGAAGTTGGAGAATACTAGTTGCAACTTTTTACATCATCTCGTAATGCCTTACTTTTACCATGTAATGTGGAAGGAGGGAGCATGTCACGCACAAGGTTGCTGGGAGGAATGAATTTTTTACAACTCCCTGGAAGGACGTAAGCAAACGGTAATGTGCATGGAAACATGCTCTGTCGTTGTCGAGAAGGATAACAATTAAATGTTCTGTATTTGTTGGTTTGTTGGTTACACAAGTGTTGTAATGCAAATGCAATTTGCCATGTGCAACTGCTGGGAATGGCCAAATGGATGCGGAAAGCAATAAAAAGCCATTAAAGAGCGATTAAACAAGCTCATTATTACCTTCTGAACCTGTGGGCAAGGTGTGAGACACCGGCAGGTGGGTTAACCCCAGTAGGATGAGGAAACATGCGAAAATCCAAAACTTATTCATGTTGGTGAGGTTGTGCGGACGAGTGTGGCACTTGAGATAAAAATGCGGACTTTTTCGTAGTACTTAGTTGAATTGGAAAAACTCCGAGGTCGAAGGCTTAGAAACCTGTGACGTAGCTACAAGAGCTACAGAATTGCCAATACGGCACAGAAAACACTTTTAGAATCGTAAAGAAACACCGGTTTAAGAACGACTTCGACCTTTTATAGAACAGATGAAGATGATGCTTCACACGGAAAAGATGATCCACAAAAGAGTTAATCACACTTTGTACTTTTGTATTAACCAACACTTGGGAATTTTCAGATGGAAAAACACCTCTTGTTGTAACTACGAGGTTTGAGCCAACGGTAAAGACTTGTGGTTATTATGGAACCGGTAAGTCGAAAAGAGTTGAATTGTTTAGAGCTCCAGGCCTTGAGTAACACTTGTTAGGAATTCTAGAGCACGTTTTTTTCAAAAATTCAGTTTAACGATGTTCATTGTATCGTTGTAGTGTCATTAAGTTTCGAATGTAAGAGTTCACACCTTAGAATTTTACGATTTTGGGTTACTCTTTCTAGAAACTTTTATGCCGAGAGAGAATTTGCTGCAAAGGAGATTGTAGATTACTCGGAATGATGCACTTATAAACCGGTAATGTACGCGTAATTTTTGTTTAGGAAAAACGGTAGGCAGTGAAGCTTTTTTATTTTAGTTGCACTTGATTCCAAAATCTAGTGCACTTTTCCAAGTTTCGATTTCCAAGGGAGAGGTATGATTGCTCCCGACTTTTCCCGTGTTTGAAAAAGGGATCGGAGTAACAACTCAAGGTGGTTATACTTTTCACTTTAAAATGAAAATTTTCCTGTCGCTGCTATGGTTACCGGAAACGGTAAGAGGTGCAAATGAATTTTCAGATTTAAATTTAAATAACTTAAAATTTCGAATTGTGACTTTGTGTGGGATTCGAAACAAAAAACTGGGACTTGAAGTAAAACAAGTAGGAAAATTGAAAGGCTGCTAGGGCTCACTGTGTAGGAAAAACGAATTTACGACTGGGTGCTTTTTTACTTTTTACTCTCGTCGGAACAAGGACAAACGTAACCTTACTTCCACGAAGGCTTTGGTAAATACTGACAAGCTTGGGAAACTCAGACCCCTGTAGCAGCAGCTCGCTTGGTGCTCCAAAGAGACTTTTCTCTTTGGAGGATAACGCAGCCGGCATGGCATGGTGCTTTGGACATGTGCAATGTATTGCATGGAGGGTTCTAAAAAGCTAGAGAGATGCACATGATTACATGTACTGTGCCTCGCTCTGGTTGCACAGCAATGTTCGGTGCTGTGCTCATTGCCTGAGTCACGCAACCGTGCAAGTACAAAACGTGGGCCGGCAGTGGCTGTTGGACCCGAGCCATGAGATAAGGTGCCGTCATAGCCACCACCTCACCGGCTTATTCATCAGGAAATACATGTGGATAAACGGTGATGTGATCAAACTGGTAGTCAGTGTAGCAAGTTGAGTTGCTGACGGTATGAAGCACAAGTACCCGCTTCAAGGAAGGGATTTGGCGAAATTTTCGCCATTTTTTTGTGCACATGCACCCGGAAAAATTTGCGAACTGGGGGTGAAAGCAAAACTTGATTTGGCAGAATGTCGAGGGAATAGCTCAAACAAACTCAAGTCGTCATGGCTAGTCTGACGAATACACATGAGTCATGGTGTTTTGTTTTCGTATTGCAAGGTTCGGGGACTTTCTTCGAGAAATGGATGACGAAATTGGATCCATTCTAGACCGATCAAATGTGTTTGAATTTGATGGCAATGAATGTAGGTTTTCACGCGATAAAGACACAGAACTACTAAGAGTTTTCTAATAAATGAGAACTAGTTGCCGATGACATGGGAACATGACTGATGTTGATGACGAGATGCAATTGGCTTCCGTTAAGAGTACGTGATGTGATTCATTTGCATTTTTGGACCACATTAGTGCAATGTTCCCTGTATGTAATTGAATGGACGATTCGGCAGTTAGAGTCATGTCAACCCAAGCCTGGACTTTGAACAGAAACTTAATCATGTTTAAATGTAGGTGCAAGGAATGCATTTAGCGTCACAGAATACAAAGAAGTTTTCTATGACTAAGGAACCAGATACCAGATGCCAGTCATTGATTCAGTAAGCAGTTTAAGTAAGAGTGGCTACAGGGAAGGAAAACCTGATTGATAGGTTTTTGTAAGTCAGGAGAATAGATAAAGGGTGATGTCAATTGCAAAAATAGCAAAGGCTTCTGCGTCTGTCACTAACTGGTGTCTGGTCTCTGATGTTTGTCAGGACGTAGTCATGCTTCCGCTAAATTTTCGACCAAGGATTTGCAAACAGGAGATGTTACTTTTTATAAACTTTGAAAGCTACAGACTATCGGTAGAATCGACATTGTAGTGACCGGTCGACAAGCGATTCGGACGTGATTCAGCAACGCAAAGATGGAACTGACGCAAGTCTTATTACTTTTAGCTGGGTGTTACAAACTGGTTCAGGTACAGAAATGGTAGGTAGCCAGTGTACCTATGCAGTCTATGTGATCAAGTTAATAATTGCTGCTACGCAAAACAAGGAAACTGAAGTTAAGAAAGGAATAGTCTGGCTGTAAGAAGGTACCAAGACATGGCAAGGATTAACTTTGGCAAGGCTGATAGATTCGCAAACATTTTGCAACTTGAGCTAAACCTGTCATGGCAAGTTTGTTGGCATGCAGGCGAATCGATTCCCTTCATGTGGCTATTTCGGTTCATTACAACATGAACTTGTACTCGTTTTCAATGCAGGAGAAAGTAGGAAGCCGTAGGGGTAATTGTAGTAATTGATACTGTGGAATCCAAGCTGGAGAGAGAGAGAGAGAGAAAGCACATGCAGCTCTCTTCTGGAGCGATGACCTGGTCAGGATGGCGCCAGACATACTTTTGCGGTCGCAGTCAGTGAGAAGTGACAGAAACTTTCACCGATGGCAAACACATTCTTTGTACTGGCGTTTTATGGAGTTTCCGACTGACAGATAAATGCCCCAGATGAACTTAGCCTACATCACAATGGATAATTAGGAATTACGCCTCTAGAAGGTACTTGGAATTAGTACCAGAAATGTACTGATTCATTTGTTTCAATTCTTGTCAATCGGCATAAAATATTTTATAGCTCTTGTCTTTAATTATGCATCATTGATCTATCCCCATGAACTTAAGTAAAAGTAAGACTGCAAGTAAGTACATCTAGCGAGGAACTTTTCACTCACGCTTTCACTGCAGCTTAAAAGTGAAGACTAGACGCGGAGGCGAACCAAGCGGTTTGTTTCTCCGTTGGCAAAAATTACTACCACCGAATCAACAATTGACAATAAACAAGCTTTGTAGAAGCTAGTTTAGTTTGGAGTTTAACTGCTATGAAAGTTAGACAATCTCACTTGTTTGTACACAAAGGCATTTGGTCATTGCATGGAGCAAAAACTGCTTTCCATTCCAGTCACTCTCGCAGTCACGGAATGTTGTTACCCTTCCTAGATGGCGCCCTTTGAAAATATTGCCCCACCACAAGGAGACTTTGAAACGTTTTTTTGCAAATCATAGGCTTCATAAGTGCGTATTCTAGGAAAAGGTATGCTGAGGCGGTATCTTTTAGTCTTTCAACTTGGTAGAAATGCTGTAGTTCTGCACCTTCCAGGACGGTTGTTACATGCTACAAGTGCATCACATTGTCTATTTATAAGGGATTACATCTTAAGATGAAAAACCGTGGCCTTATTAGTAATCATTAATCATGCCTTTGGCCTAATCAAGAGCCTGAAGAATGCAATGTGACGACCAGTCATACTTGGAGTCTCATCAGTCATAAAGGAAACAAGAAAATTGAAAAGGATGGCTTTAATCCAATGCAGGTGTTCCACATCCCCATAAGTTTGAATAAAATTAGGAAAATGTCGAAAGATATTGTAGTGAACCTTGAACTTCTTTTGCCGACTTTCGGGCCCAAAAAAATCTTCCCCATTTCTTCTTCACTAATTTCATACTTAATTGCGGCAGTGGCCTTTTCCCGTCCACGTGTACAAGTCAGAACGCTGAAGTAGACGCTACATCATGACGAAATCCTTACCATGCATCTCATGAGCACAAACACGGGGAATGGTGAATGCATCACGTAATAGTGGCCTTGCGTGAACGCAAACAACTTTTGCTGTTTTTTCACGATATTACTGGTTCATGCTAGACTTTCTGCAAACAAAGCCCACGGAGCTAAATCATGTAAGGGAATCGAGTGAGAATGAGCAAATTTTCAAAAGATGCGAACCAAAGTTAAATGAGGGTAATCTATATGCATGGCGGGGTTGATGTCTGTGAAACATTCATGTGACACAAGCTTCCAACTGTCTCTCCTCGTCCTTCGGCCATGCTTTAGTCCGATTCAATGGAAATTGCCATACCTATTAGTCTACACATATCATTTGGTTTGTAAACTAGTACTGTCGAGAAAAAAAACGTTTGCAGCCCGAGAAGGAGGAAACTCCTCGTTCCATACACACGGCTAGCTAAAGAGATTCGAAGAACCCTTTGACACTGATAGGGGTGAATGGCGATGGAATTGATCGTTCAGTTCGCATCCAGTTATTCAAACATTTGCGGTACAGAATGTTTAGAACGATATATACACTATAAATCACACAAATTCTACAAGAAAATCCACGCTCCATCCATGACTCAGTTTCTTAGATAAGTGAGTGAGAGTGTCACGCCAAGTTGCTTTTTCTTCAAGCTGAAGGAGATAATTGTTCTCTGTTCCATGAACTAGTTAGATCTGAAACTGGCGCTTTTGCATGAGAAACACACGAAAGAGTTACTGGCAGATAACCAATATTTAATGTTTGCCTCTAACTGGACAATCTGGTAACAGTGCAAATACCTTGGTAGGTGTATATAGCGGAGCTCCTCTGTCGAAACTTTCTCTTGTCGGATAATACGTGAAGGAAGACTTCAAGTTTGGATGAAGCAGAGCTATGCGGAGCAGGCTGACGAGTGACAAATTTAGTCTGGTTGTCTAATTACTAACATCTTGTGAATTTAGATCAGCTTCATCTCCTCATCTCATTTAGTCCAACGTCACAAGGCTGGACTGAAGTCTACTCTGCTGCAGAGAGTACGTGCAAGTCTTAATGACAAAGTAACTCTTCAGTTGACGCAAGTCCACCACACCAGCAACATTATAGGTAAGTATCCGACATAATTTGCACACTTTGAGTTAATGTTTCTGAGTTCCGACACAGTAGCTTGTGCTGAAGCATGAAATTGCGAGAACATTTTTTCACATGTTGGTGCAGGCATTTTAAAACCCCAATGTCATGAAAGTTTTTAGTCTGGTCGACTTTTCCACGTTACCCCAAATAACTGGATGAGTCTTACAACCTTTTTTTCAAAAATACCCTTTTTTGATTAATCTGGGACTATCTTGACCTTTCTGAAGATCCGTTACTTTTGTATCGTTAAATTGCTGCAGCAGTTCTAATTCACTGAATCTTATCAGGTAACGTCCGCCTCATCTTCTCTTCATCCAGGTATCATGACGGGGCTCAACCTTCTCATTCTATTGTGTGCCTTTGCCGGAGTTCAGCAATGCAACGGTAAGTTCTGAAATCCATTAAGTTCTGAAATCCATCAAGTAGTTAAATTATGTTCTTAAAGCACTTTCTGGTCTAGCAGTCTTTCCCATTCAAGCTGACTAATTGCTTTAGAGGCTTTAACCCTTTTCTTGCTATTCCACAGCCTTGAAATGCTACGTGTGCAATTCTCGTATCAACGCCGGTTGTGACGACAGTGATATACCGCTCAAGTACTTGGTCACCTGTAATCCGCATCACCTGTAATCCGCAAAATGCCAAGGCGGTTGAGCCTCCTCACGCCCATAATGAGCATGCTCACCTGGATGTAAACCGCACTATGCCAGTGGCACCTCCAAACAGCAATTTCACCTACTGTCGCAAATTCAAGTTCAGTATTCCAGCTCAGCGCAATGGAGGTAAGAAAGAGTACCTTTTTTCTAACACAGTGAAGTGGCCTGTTGTGGCACAAGCTGGGCAAAATTTCTTTGCGCAATGTTAACATCTATGGAAATATACATTTACTTTCCCGTTACTTCAGATTCTCCAGTTTTGGATGCAACTGAACGAGTTGATCGCTCATGTGGGTACTTGAACAAGGACGAAGTGAAGGAATGCAAGTGGCAAACATCCTTTGGAGGCATCCAAGCTCGCGTTTGCCACTGCGACCATGACGGATGTAATAGCGTGGGGGTGGTGGGGTACTCGGTGATGTCTTTGGCCGCAGCTCAAATCTGTCTGCTTCTCAAGAGTTACGTCTTTCATTAGTTGCTACTAGCTCTTTGATCTTAGAGTAGTTGTAACTATTGTAATGCAGTATAACGTGTGCAATAGCCCCAAGATCGTTGTTTTGTTTTATGTGGTGAAATGAAACTGTAAACAGATGGTGTTCAAGTTACTAGTTGTCTTTTAGACAGTAAAAGTTATGTACACATTATTGGCTGTGAAAAGTAACAATGTCGTTTCAGTCCTAGTAGGTGGCCAAACAAACGGAGTTTGACAAAAACAATTATTGACGGCCCTATACGGCAGTATACCAATTCTTTCGCTAAAATAATTAAACTTCCATCTGATGACTCTAGTCCAATATCTGGTGGCCATTTGATTCAATGCTCTACCCAAGTGCTCAATCTCAGTCTGAGACTTGGGGAATTCTCACTCACACAAATACCTTAGAATTCTCTCCCTAGTGTGTACGCCTAGGTGATTTGGTAAAAAAAAGGAAATTGCGGCTAAATAAATGCGATCAATGTTGCACAGCAACGCTGATTAGTATCGCTCAGGCTCGTTGACAGGCTCACTTGAAGAGTTCGCTGCTTCTTGAGCCGTCTTCAAGTAGTCTTCATAGGAGGGCGGTGGTTCCTCCATGTCAATGACGTAATGTTGCACCTCTTTACTTGGCGAGGGCAAGTCTAACGCTGCGCTGAAAGCGGGCTGGAGGGGGTTCCGACAAAAGGCGTCCAGCTCCGTCTGACCTTTCGCGGCGGCGGTGTTGCCTTCGGGGTCTAGTCACTCTAGGAGGCCTTTGCGAACTTAAAGGGATGGGAAAAGCGACTGCGGAGGAGGGTGTTGCGGCCACAGTGGCTGCTGAGGGAGGAGGTCGTCTGGTCACATGAATTTCGTAGACTTCAAAGGCCATGTTGTTAGCCCCACGTTGTACGGCTCTGACCCGGACGGCACGATTTGGGTTGCGACCATTGCGGAGTCGACCTGTAATACGAGACAAAGATGGAAAAATATTTTGACTGAAGAAAGAACTCTTGTTTTTGCTCAATGGGAACACAAAACATCTTTGGGTCAAGGATTGGAAAAGTTTAGCTTACGTGCACGGGTAAGTTCTCTTTGACGTCTATTTTCGTTGGAGGCTCTACCGAGTTGAGCTCGTCTGAAAACTTTGCAGCAAGCGCTTAAGACCTGAGGCAAACGAAATGGAAACTTGGTGTTTACATTAGTGTCAGTTGAGACAATTGTCGTGGAGTATTTGCTTTAGAATTCAATCCAAAATTTACTGTTCCTGGCGACTAGTACGTTACTAGTTACTAGTACAATGAATGAATTGAAAGATTTCAACAGTAAAAGTTGGTACATATTTGACAATTCTTACCGCATATTAAAACAATGAAAGCAAATGCTATTATCACAAAGTTGGTCACATCGTTTTCACTCATAGTGGTTTAGGAGCTCGAAAAGAAAATAGAACCAATTTTAAACCATGTTGACAGACTGATCAAGACGACTTGACACACAGTCTAAGACGAGCAGCTTGGGGGAATTCTGCAAATCCTGTTGTAACTCTTCTGTAATACTTTACGTCACCAAAACACTGTGGTACACTGCACTGTAAAGTTTAAATTGCGAAATGAAAGATTGGACATAAACGATAATGACGTTCAAAGATCAGGAAACATGGTCATTATGCTCAAATATCATGAGAGGGCACGGAAGACTGATTAGTGGGAGTCTCGGAAAGTTCCTAGCCCATTAGCTGGGAATCGCAAGTGCAGATGAGCTTATCTTGACAGTTAATGTGAGCAGATACCCGTGACGGACCAACTGGCGAAAGAGGCTCTGTGCAACCATATTAGTCTTCATATGATAATCATAATCTAGAATCTAGCAATTGGGAAAAGTAGTTGCATGACCGACGAGCCTATTCTTATTTGCTCAGCCTTCACCTCAATGTTGTTGCTGGGTGTGCATTTGTGCATTACAAGTATTGTCAATAGAGTTGATGGTTAAGAATAATCGTTGATATCAGTTCTTTTAGAGTGAAGAACAATAAGTGAGATTTTCTTAAAAGCAACCCACCGGTCAGGCTAAGTCATGCATTTAAATCCTAGTATTACGCTTTGACAGCTCTTTTGCTCTTACGTAGCAACTCGGAATTGATTTAGTAAAAACAACTTGCGAATTTAGCATCTCGGTGGGTTCATTGTTTACCACGGAGTCTCATGTCCATCACCAAGCCATGGGTATGCTTGAACCCCTAGGTTTGGGCAGGGTGATTATAGCCTGTGGCTGTAGACTTGGCAGCCTCTCCGTTGGTTGCTCCTGCTTTTTGACCACTTTGGGGAACTCGCGGTCGTAAACTTCCAGGATCTTTTTGCAGTCTACATCCAGAGGACCAGGACCAGGAAAGTTTCTGATGAATGCATCTGTTAGTTTCTTATCTTTGTACAAGTTGCAGGACCGGATGAACTTCTTGAATTGCTTCGGTGTCACTGTAGCCGGCTCCTTTCGTAATTCGTCCATCAGCATGCTGAGAAAAAAATTTCACATTATCTCAGGATCAGGATGTCAGGAACTTGATACAAATACAATGCAGTGCCAGTATGGAGCAGTCCAAAGCATCTAAAGACTTACTCCAACGGGGTTGCAAAATTTTCGCACACAATTTTGGCTACGATGGATAACCAGAGCTTGTATATCCGGATCCTTCGCTTTTGCAAGGCCGAAGCTATCTCCCCGTATAATGTTAAGGTCAGGTCTCCTATTCTTGACTTTTTCTTCCACCTAGGAAATGGGGTGGGCTAAATTAGTCTGAACCTTAATATTACAGATTATGCTTTATCTCGTTTAGTTTTACGTAAGAACATCAAAGAGATTTGCAGTGAGATTACCTGGAGATAATTCTTGTATACGTCGTGACGCCATCCGAAATCAATCGTTGCCAGGGTTGGCGAAGCTTTTTCGTTTAGTAACGCTCTTAGTATTGCAGCAGATCCCTCGTGATTCCACTCATTAGGCCCTGCGATGAACTCAACCATGTTTGCCGAATTGCGCAAGCCGTTACCAATAATGGCCGCGCCGGCATTCTCAAACCTGGAAAATGACAAGCATGAAAGTTTACTGAATGAGGAGGATGGAATGGAGAATTGATGACAGTGTATTGGTGTAAGGAACTTACACATTTCTTGAGATATTAAGGTATTGCAGCTGCTTGTTGTTTGCCATTAGGTATCTCAGTCCCTTTGCTATTTTGTCTTGGAGGGTGTTGTATGACAGATCGAGTTTCTCCAGCGCTGGATGCTCAGCCAGCGACTGGAATAGTGGAATGCATTCTAAACGAACACAAGATTATTCTGTACCATAAAGGATGACGAATGCTGTGATTCATTTTCTTGAAAGAGGCGAATTTAAAGAAATTACGCTTTTCCCCTTTAAGCTGATTGAAGGCCAAGTTCAAGGATATCAAGCCTTTGTTTTCCCGTAGAGCCTGTCCGAGGATAAGGGCGCCTGGATCTCTGATTTTGTTTCTGCTCAAGTTAAGGTGCTGAAGCATAGTGGCCTCCTTGAGCATTTTAGCTACGAATTTCATTTCGTTATCCGCCAGGTCATTCTATAAATATTTAGCGAGGCACATTTGTTGCTAGCTTCCTCTGGGCCGGAAACCCTACTTTAAAACGCTGAAAGTTGTGAACGGAAGCAGACCTGGGATATGTCCAAGGATTCCAGAGTGATATTCAAACTGACTGCATCACATATCGCATCGAAAACCGGAAGAATCCTGACGAAACCACCATAATTATGAAAATCGGGCACTACGGGTATATCTTTTTCGGGACAGAACTAATCAAGCATCTGAAGACAAACTACCATAATCTTTCGTTACCCCGTGGCCGCAATGTTAACGTTGGTTAGCGTGTAGTTATTTTCCAACATTTTTGCAATAGCTTTGCCTCCTTCAGGCCCCGCGTAGTTTCCGGACAGGTCAATAGTCTTGACGTGTGTATTATTCTCCATTGTCTTGCAGATTGCAATGATTTCCTCAGGTGTAAGTTGGTAGCACTGTTGACGGTTCCTGACATTATTCGCCATCCACGTAATATGTGCTTTGACACGTTTTTAAACATCAAAACGCATAACATACACGCAAGTCCACCGTATCAGTATGCATGCTCTTCAGAAACCGTCTTAAAGGTAGGATACCCAGTTCCTTGCAAAGTTCTTTGTACTCATCTCTTTCCTG
>VRMD01003162.1:0-11525 GCA_009872375.1 Sminthurides bifidus | reverse complement strand
GTGAGGATATAATTTCCCTTCCAAGTCTGTATGACTATTTTGTTGAAAACTTTTGGAATTTCGGTCACTGTTGGGCCACTTTTAAAATTTTTGGAAAGTACTGGTATTGGTATTGGTATTTATATCAAAGTACTGGTATTGGTATTGGAATTGATATTTGCTTCCTCTGGGGTATTGGTATTGGTACTGGTACCGTTATTATAACAATTCTCCATCCCTGGTTAGGTAATTGCTTCTACCTCTTTCGCGGTACGATGAAGACTGACCTCTGTTTCCACGGTTGTTCCTGTTGTTGTTGTTGCCTCTGTAATTGGAAGACCCTCTGTAATTCGAGTTACCCCTTCCGGAGTAAAATTCCCCGAATTAATGTTCTTATTTTACCGATTGTTTTGATTTTGATTTCCGTTACCATTGTTATAATTCCTTTGGTTGGAATTATTATATTTGCCACGATAATTGCCTCTATTTTGGCCTCTGCCTCGTCCGTAATCACGGGATCTGTCTTGAGAGTTCCCTCTGGATCGGTTGCCCGGATTTAATCCTCGTTCGTTACGGTTTGTATCCGTATGTCATTGGAGCGAGAACGGTTTTGTCTCCTGTGATATTCTGTCTCGCAGTAGATTCTGTGCTTCCTCAAAATTTTTGAGGTGCTTTCTTAAATCTTCCAGCGTTTCGGGCTTATGCTGGTTAACTGCTTGAAACGTTTTAGCATTCAAATTATTCAGTAATATTCGAATAATGGTTTTCTCTTCTAAAGCACGCTTACATGTAGAAGCTTGCTTCATAAACGTATAAAAGAACTGTACTGAATAATCTTGTTCCCCTTGTTTCATATTAAGGAGTGTCAGATAATGATCTGAAGTTGTTTTCCCATTGAATGAAACTTGAGAAAACTCGTTCTGGACTAAATCCCACCTAAAGGGTGCATTTGCCTTAGCTAGCTGCTTCTAGGCTACAAACCAAGCCAATGCGGGATCTTGCAAGTGAGTTTTGAAAATGGCCAGTTTTTCATTTTCAGTCCGCTTAGCTATCTCAGCTAAATTAAGGAAATGGTCCTCTGTACATTTGAGGCGTTAGCTGCAACCTCAAAGCAGAATGCTTGGACTGTGGTTGCTTTTGGATGTTATTAAGTCCAGTAGAAATCGCTTGAAATGCCCGGAGAATCTCCGAACTTGAATTTTTGCTGGATGAATGTGCCGTCATTTTAACTATTGATTCGATATTTTCGTGTTCCGATTCGAAGGTTAAGTTTTGAAGACTCGAGCCAAGCACGTAATTTAGCGTGTGCTTTTCGAATTGACGTGGGACTTCGTAAATGTCCTCGTCTTCTGAAATTGCACCAGCATTGCTCATGAAGTCGTCCTCTACGAATTGCTCAGATTCAGATGATTGAGCTTGATATTGCACGGGTTCAATAGCTCTTTTCAGTTGAGCCCTGTCCGATAATTTATCGAAAAAATTCCGGAGAACCACGTCCGGAGTCAAATTCGGAGAAGTGAAGTTTTCTATAAGTTCAGGTAGTTCAGCTCTAGGCCTTTGATCGACCGTATTTGTATTATGAATCGGAGTACTCGTTTTATTTTCCCGAATTGCATTTTCATTGATCGAATCATCGTCTGAGTCTAATTTTAGAACAGAATAACCGTCCGAATCTAATTCTTGAATCCGTGAAACAGTTGACCCGTATATCTTTGAGCCTGAATCACTTATTTGCAGTGTCGGCTTTTCTGAAACTGATACTGAAAAAACTTGAGTCGTCTAGTTTTTGACAGCAGTTCGTATTTTTCTTATAGGTGTACTTATTATACGCCCAGGATTAATTTTATGTTGTTGCTTGCACAGCAACCCAGTTGGTGACTCGTCAAAGGGCGGCGTAATACGCTGCTGCACGCTAATTTGGAGACCAGAATCTATTCTGTGCACTTAAATTTCGTTGGGGAGGTCACCCCCTCGTTCAAATGAAGAAGTGCCCAAAGGGGCTAAAGCGTGAATTTGATCACTAGAGGAAGCTGATGATATAATGGGCCAAGACCCAAAGGTCGGGTCTCCGAATCCCTTTTCCGATAATTGTTGAGCCTCCTTTAAGTCAAGCGGATCTGCAATTGATCTAGCTTTATGCGTACTATGATGTTCTACTAGCAAGGTTTTCAAAAATTCCGCTAAAGTAGCGTATTGGCTTAAGTCATTAGCACTTATTGCTTTCCTGATATTCATTAAGGCGATATCATCGAGATTAATTCGAGGCCACTCTGGTGTAATATGTCCGGCAGGTATTTTATTAGGAATTTGCTCTTGCTGTTCTTAAAGTTCTACCTTAAATTTCATTTACGAATGCGCGCTTAGCATATGCTACTTTCACCCGAAAGAACACATGTCAAAGTTCTTCCTACCTTGAGCTTGCTTGCACATCCTCTTCGTATTCTCTCGTTAAGTCCCCGAAGGTGGCCATAGTGGGTGTCGGGTAACTTGAATTGCGCATATGGGTATCAACTAACTTGCTAATGCTGTAACGCTCGTTGCGTATGAACTCTAAAGATGTTACAGGTGTGCCGTCCCAGTAGGCTCTGTTTATGCTGCTTAATGCGAAAGGAAGTGCTGGGCAATGAAGGGCGTTGTCTCTTTTGGAACTTGTTTATGCGTAGAGATGCGTAGCTCAAGAGGCTGTGTAAGCGACCTCAATTTTCCTGCTCAGCTTGGTTACGTGACGTCAATGCGGAAGCTGGGATGCTGTACGAATCCTACGCACTTTTCCCTCGATGCTGAATACTCTCTCTCTCCTTCACATGTGGCCTACTTCTTGCTCGCTCTCTCTCTACTGCCCGTTTGCTATTTTTCTCAGCGGAGTTGGGTATGGCCCACTCGTACACACATAAATTTCACAAGTTTTACACAGAAAAACCAAATTTTACGATTCTTGGACAGACTGACGAAGACCAGTTAGGGGAAAAGGTGAGAAGTCGAAGATGCTGAATTCTGAGCTCCGCAAGGGTTTTTTTATGATGCTTATAATATTGATTTGGCGACTTAAAGGCGAAATCGCGGTGAAGTCGCCAATTTTTTCGTGGGGTAAGGCTGGCGGGTGGATATGCCTATAGTGCATGCTACCCGGGTACATGCCCTAGTCCAGGGAGCCAGGGGTCTGTACTTCCAGTTATGGAGCGGTTGGTGCGCTCCTTGGTTGCTGACGTCAGCCGCTGGAACATTTAAAATTCTCCAGCTGTACAATTTCATCTGACGGCGTGTTGCGGTTGTGTTAAATAGTGTGTCGGGTTTTAATTATTTTAGTTATTTTCTAGTCGTAGTTTAGGTTAAGATTTTAGATTTTAAGGTATTTTAGGTCTTTTTGATGGTTCTAATGTTTTTTATTATTTCAGGTTTGAACGTTTGGATTGACTGAGGGAGTTTGCTTGTGAACTTGAAGGTGAGTGATTGTTGTGAGGGCTATTGATGTGTGTGTGTCTGTGAGTATTTTTAATGATGTGGGTTTCTTTTTAGGTTACGTGTGGCAAATTGGTCCCTGTGTGTGGGTGTCTGTGCGTGTGGATTTGAGTGGAGGTAAGTGGGTTCTGAGACTGAAGGAAACGCGTTTTCTCGGACTGAAAAGCTCAAAAAGCATGTCATCATGTTCCCAATAGCATAATTCTGTTTGTCATTTTTTACAGAAAATGAACTGGTTTGAGTGCCTGGCCTCTGGAAGAATTTACGGCGTTGGGTGGAGAGGAGGATCGGAGTGTGTGGAGGATCTGTGGGATTTCTCTGGCAAGGTGGTCAAGGTGGTACGCAGCCTTGCATTCTGCATCTACGTACAACCCGGACCGCCGACCACCACGACCACTGCCAGACCTCCAGGATCAGGACCCCAGGTGGCGGTGGGGATGGAGCTATGGGCCTAAGGCCTAATTGGATTGTGTAAAGAATCAGGATAAGGTGGGTATGGCTGTTGGGTTCTTGTGTGTCTTTCCTATGATGGGTTTCCTAACTGTGTGGATTTTGGGATTTGGGATTCTTACAGGTTTCATGGCCAAGGATTAAAGGATATGTGATCAAAGGGTAATGCATGCAACTTATGGTTTATCTATATGTATAGGAACTAATGAACTAATTAAGGTGTTTCCTAATTACTGGTGTCCTAATCCTATCATTGTTGGGCATTCAACTCATTTGGCGAGTCGAAGGTGTTGGTGGACTCAACGCGGAGCTGTGGGTCCTCATGACTCCAGCGATGAGGACCTCGACGAGGTGGTGGAGGAACCACCGCCACGACCGATGCCTCCACCAAGAGCCTCTGCTGCCACGGTCATCAACCCTCTGTTTGACAACAGAGGCTTTGATGGTACGGCAACATCTCCGAATGTCCCCACCACCACAACGGGTCGTTTGGGAGGAGGTGGTCCACCGCTCTCCGACTTCAGTGGTGCACCGTCATCGCTGACCGGTCCGCCTCACCAATGATAGATCTGCGTACTCTTGGACAGGACCTGACTTATCGTCGTCCTCGACTTTAATAATAATCAAATGTATGCTTGTGGGTATGAGTCCTAAATAAATTTTGTCAATGTACATTTTCTTGTGTTTATTTATTATGCAATCATACATGGATCACAAACCGTGCAACGTAATAGCAGAGCTTAAATTAGGTAGGTAATTATGACAAACAGTAGCTTAGCAACAGTAGCCTACAGATAACCAGGTCATATTGTTACTACGTTTTGAAAGAAATGTGAGCATGCGTTACCATGGCAACCATTTTAGCAAAATATCCCTACGTAAAACGAATACATTAATGGTAATGTTATCATAAGAGATTATAGTTTATGGTAGTAAAAGTGCATATTAGCATAACAATAGTTACCATGGCAATGCTCGCCTGCATAAAACTAGGACTGCTTCACTTTGGCTTGTATAGATGCATCATGTCAGTATACTAATACAATTGTATGGAATAAGAATAACAACAATAGTAACCATGGCAACGGTCGCCTACGAATAACCAGGAAACATAAGCTTTAGCTAGTACAGATGCAACGTGTAAGTATACAAATACAATTGCCATTGTAACTGTCGCCTGTGTTATACTGAGGTGAATATTTCAAAGCTGTTGATGTAAATCAGTGCTGTCATACTACTATCGTATCGATATGGCATACCGATTATACCGATTTGAATTCAGGATTTTATATCGTATCGTATACTACATTGATAATACTGAAATAGACCGCTCTAATATCGAATTCCATTTCGATATGAATTTGGTATAAAAAAAGTAGGTTCCTTGGAAGAAAAAGAACAACTTTGGGTTGAAAAATGCTTCAAGTTTCACAATGGGCCAGCATATGTGCCGACATATGTTACCACACGTAAGTTGGCCAGAAGCTATGTTTGAGACTTAACATTAGTCATAGAATTTCGATAAAAGGAACTAGAATGGCATGAACTACGAAAATTGTACAAGTGAGGACAAAATGTTTTGCAACTCTTTTCAAAACGAAAAGCTGGTGGTTTGAGGAGATTTTTCGCACAAAAAATACTTGGAGCAGGATGTTTCCGTTCACATTTTTAAGTTAATTCATCCTAAAATTGTAAACTGAAATGCATATCGGTATATTTCGGTATGTACTGATTGTACTGTATCGAAATGAATGGCAATACTAATACTAATATCGATATGGAAATGGAGCGGCCACCGAAATCAATACCGAAATGATTTCATTTCAGTATGACAGCACTAATGTAAATAATGGTTACTGTTATGAAAGCTAACTATGTTCTACATATGGATGTTAGCTATAACTACTAGCTATGGATAGCAGCTATGAATAGTAGCTATGATATTAGTTATGAATACTAGGTATGAATACTAGCTATGACTACCAGCTATTAATACTAGCTATGAATACCTGCTATGACTACCAGCTATGAATACGAGCTAAGAATAGTACACATAAATACTAGCTATGAATACTAGCTCCGAATAGTAGCTATGAATACTAGCTATGAATACAAGCTTTGAATACCTGCTATGACTACCAGCTATGAACGCTAGCTATGAGTACTAGCCATGAGAACTAGCTACGATTACCTGCTGTGATCTAGCAGCTTTATCTTTAGAATAGTTAGTGTAGAAAATAGAGCTACCTTAATCAAGTATTCTTGTAAACAGAGCAGACTACTCAGAAGATATTCAACAGCTAAAATTGAGTTAATTATCCAAGTAAGTAGCATTAAAGTCGCAACGATTGCAACAATTAAACGCATTAAACTAGAACAACTCTCAATCTAGTCCATCAAGGCGATGATTAAATATATCAATTAACTTATACCCTATTTTATTACTGTAACAGAACTCATTCAAATTCGCTCACTCAAAGGTAGTCCATGTAAAGGAATAAGCCGTTTCAACTGATCCTTATGGTATACAATAGGTGGTAGTGCATGTATCATGCATATAATCTGGAAACACAGCAAATATAAATAAGAATGATGAAGTATTATCAAATTTTACTTCTTGTATTAACTACATGTAAAACGAAACATTTACTCACCATTCTGGATTTGTGTCCAAGTTCACCTCCAAGACTCCATCATCATCTTCCTCATTCAAAACGCCTTCGTATGAATTCTCTGGTTCACTGTGAAAGTTTTCTACGTACGCTTGATGCATAGACATCATCTCCTCGAGATGTTGGACAAGTATTTTCTCCAGATTGTCAGTGAACTGATGCAAGTGAAATTGAACTTCTTCAAGAAGATGCAGAACTTTCTTCTTGATATCTCTTCCCTTCATCAAGTTAGGACAAAAAGTCTTGACACGGTTTTTGACCATTTGCGAAACACAGTTGATTCCAACAAGCTTTTGGTTGACTTTGAATTCAAGATTGTCAAGCATGAAGTCAAACTGCCACAGCTTTGTTCTCATAAGTAAGTGAGGTATCTTATTAAGAAGGGCTTTTCTTTAAATAGCTCGATTCACTCGCTTCTTGCCAGGCGGAATGTAGAGGTCTTTTGGTGTTCGAGCGAATATGTCAGGGCTTTCATAAACTGGACGGACTGGCGGAGCTGAGAATTGAAATGGAGATGGTGGGTAAACGGTGCGATGAGGAATTCTTGACCAAGCTTCTATTGTAAAGTCAAAGCGTCATAACGACGTAACTTGTGGACGATAACGAAAGCCGTATCCTTGAGGTAATGTAGGTCCACTGAACGCGTTGGTTGGATACGAATTGAATCGTATCTGTGGTGGTGGTGGATTTCGAGAATGATGTGCAACCGAATCACACTGTTGAACGTTTGGTGACGGGTAATGATATCCAGGTGTAAAATTCCTCATTGCAACGTTACTTGAAGAAGCGCCTAACTGTCGCTTTTCAACTGGACTCTGACGAACTCTTGCACTATAATCAGCGTCACTAGTTTGACTCTCGTTCAGCGTCGTCACGTCCTCAATAATGCATGGAAACGATTAATTTTGGCCACTTCCTGATATAACTAATTCCTGCCGATTATCTTCACTCATGTTGCCAATTTCCACTAGAGGAGCTTCCACCTTCAACTTTTCAAATCTATTTTTACGAGTCATAATACGTTGATGAAGTTGAATCCCTCAAAGGTAACTGTAAATACGACTATGCCTATGACAGCGGTACCAAGCTGAGCGTGCGTATATCGCTACGGTTTGAACCCGAATGATGCGTAGAATGATGTAACCGTGTTTAATATTCCTGGAAAAAAGGATTAGCAACTTGGCTAAGTGGTAAACGGTGACAGTCTTGTATACAAGACGCGGAATCAAATTACCTGATCTGTACATCTTTTTTGCTAGGTACAGTGACGCTCCAAATCAACGTCGTCGCCGGGGACCCAAATAGAACGACGTTAAAGAGGAGCTGACGTTAAATAGGGTCTCATTTTAATGCTAAACGCAAGCTAGGGACAGCAGCATATTGACGTTAACAAGGGTCTCGACGTTATTGGGGGTGACGTTAATGTCGGCCTTCACTGTAAGTGCATGGTTTATTGCAAAAGAATAAAGTGCGTATTACATGACCGGTCATTGTGCAATAGGTATTTAACGTATTACTCCCAAAAGGCAAGATGGCAAGGGGTAGTTGACCATCTGTTGTCCAGAGTCACCTCAAATTATCAAGAAACGACGGATTCAGAAAAAACTAGAACAACGTGTTGCTAATGTGCTACATGAATAAAAACAGATCTGCATTTACCTTGCTCTTTGTCCTCGTAAGCTTCTAGCTTCGCCTGGATCCCTTGCAAAGCCTGGATCAATTTAGGGATGTAGCAAGCCTTCATTCCCCACTAAGAACAAAGAAGTAGTTAGTAAAACGTCAAGAATATACCAGGTTGTAATTTATAAAGTTGTTATACTTACTTAGTAGAGGAAATCAACCCCCGTGTCCTGGCGCTTAGCCATCCGCCCAAAGTATAAATAATGCGGTCCACCTTTCGAAACAAGCAAAACCATGTAAATCTATAGTAAAGATTGAGTAATGATCTTTGTCTGTGTTACCTACCTGTATTATCAGTCCAACTGAAATAAAGTAAACACATGTGTTAATACTTGAAAGTGAGGAAAACGTTGAAGGAGGTGTGTCATTTTCCTTACCGATCAGAGAAGAAGTGCTCGTCATTGGTTGCCATTTCGGGATAGCCCTTCCCAAAAAGTTGCTTTGTTGGCAACTTCACCTCCGTAACCGTATTGTCATGTTTTTAGCTCGTTTTACCTTGGCGATAAACGAGTCTTCCTCTTGGAATCCAGCGTCATTGTCTTCGACGTCGCCATCACAAGCGTTGTCGTTTTGAGGCATTTCTTTCAGCGTACTTTTTGGGTACGGAGTTTGCTGTAAGAAAATATATTTTTAAAGCCAAAATTTGATTCTATCTAACGAGGATTACATAGACCACTTTGAATTGGAAGCATATTAACAGGCTGAAAAATGCGCTTACTGCGCTAGAAGCTTTACAGAGAGAAGTATAGGAAAAGTCATGCAACATGTGCATGGCACTGAACCATTGCATATTAATCGTTTAGCAGCAGTTGTTTGCAGTTGCTTGATAATGTCTGTAAAGGATTCTGAGCTGCTAAAGACCGTTGTTAAGCAGAAAAGTCAGACAAACTTTAAGCTGATTCTTTCCAACCTCGAGGATGAACAGGTTGAGCTTAACAGGATAACGGATGATTTGACTGAGTTCCAGCTTTATTTTAATCTAAAGCAAGAGGAACTCGATACAAAGATATCCTTGGCTTTAAAGTTCAATAAACAGGAAGAAGGTGAACAGGGAACGACAAAGTGTTCTGTTGAGAACTTGTCAGATACTGGTTTAGTTATGGACAAGGACTTGGCCACGGCTTGGGTATTGACCGTAATGATTTTCCATGGGGTAAGAGCTATGTGGCTGCCAATAACTTTCATCAGGACTTGTTCAATTCTATTCATTTGGATAAGGACTTTGAATTTTATGAAAGGAAGGCAGCTATGGATATGAAAATTCAGGAGCCTGAGGAATACAAAATCGATTCCTTGATCTCCATTATAAATGAAGAGTTGCTTCAGAAAAGCCTTAACCTCAGTATAACATCATCTGGATCTGAGATAACATGGAAGGACGTTATTCCTTTTTATATACCATAGAATCTTGCAGTTATAATAGTGGCAGTAACAATAAACTGGAGGTACCAATGGAAAGTTTGTTCCCCGGCAAAACGCGTTTACTGCCCATGTTAAAAAATATTGCAGTTGTTATATTATTACTATAATCAACCTTGGCGTTACACGGTCATTGAGCATCCCCAACTCAAAATTCACTCACTTTTTAAATTCACTCTTTCTCAATCTAAATTTCTCAATCTGACTATCTATATTCACGAGGGAATAGTTTATAATGCGGAGGGCTTTTATCCATACCAAACAATGCTTGATAATCTACTGTAAAAAGAAGCTGGTGATTTATAAATTGGATATCACGCAGAGACGAGTACCGGCCAGCCCAGTGAGGCAGAAGTAAATGAACGAACGTGATTGGAGAACAGCGCATTTATTGAACTCCAAGGACCGATCCTAGGAGACTTGTACAGCATCAACAGGCTTATTCCCAATAGGACGCAGATACACATTTTACTGGAACGGTAATCGCCTGAATTTTGTCTTCTTTCTAATGATGGTACGCCAGCTGATGAAAAGAT
Source organism: Sminthurides bifidus (assembly GCA_009872375.1). Classification (NCBI taxonomy): domain Eukaryota; kingdom Metazoa; phylum Arthropoda; class Collembola; order Symphypleona; family Sminthurididae; genus Sminthurides; species Sminthurides bifidus. Next base: position 1,330 of record VRMD01003162.1, on the reverse strand, counting down.
TGTATTTGATGATATATATGTTGAAGTTCTTAAAATTGGTCTTTCTCCGCCCGTATATAAGTCTATAAGTCAGCTTATAAGTCATCTTGATACGTATAAGTCTATGCAGGGAGCATGTGTGAAGACAGTTGCTATTGCAAAGGGCAGTTTTCACAAGCGTCCAGCACCTTTTTGTAGGTCAGATACTAAAGCTGATTTTAGTATGTGTAGTAAAGAGCTTTTAGAGGAGATAACAAAGATCCTCCGTTTAACCTTCTTCATGACAAGATTTCAAAGGTAACAATTGACTGTGGTGATAACATATCGGCTCCGCCCATTTACAAATCCTTGATTTTTTTAATGGCAAGTATTTAGATGGATATATGGATTTGCGATATGTAGCTAGCAGTCAGACAGAAACCATTTTGAATCCGGATACATTTGTTAAGGGTAAAACTCTAATGTGTTTTTCATTAGCAAAACGGTTGAATCCAAAGATTTTGCCCCAGGCTCGCACAGGAAATGTGAAGTTTGAAATAGCACTAACTTCTGCTGCGGCAGAGGGACTTATTGCCGTCATATTTGCTTACTATGATTCAAAATTGTGGTCACTAAAAATCGTGAAAATTTAAGTGAATGAAAATGGATATTAATGAGCTAATTTGCGTACTCAAGCACATGATAGGAAGGGGAGATAAATGGAACGTGCTGTCATCAGATGAAATTCAAGCTGGAATGTTTCATCAGCAGCCTGGATACTATATATGTAATATACAACCGATAAGGTATGGCGACAAGCACTGGGTCGCACTTGTTCTACCAGAAGGAAAGGTTTTCTTAATGGATTCTTTTGGTAAAACTCCTACCTACTAAGGATTTAAGTTAAAAGCTGATATAGTCAATAAGAAAGTATTGCAAAATGCAAGCTCTAGATATTGTGGAATGTATTCGGATTTGTTTATTCATGCGATTTTCTGAGGCAGAAGCATGGCTCATTTCCTGTTTTTTTTTCTTTCCGAAAATTCTTTTCAGTTCCGACACTAGGAGTAATGATAGGAAATGCTTTAGATTATTTAGCAAGCTGGGAAAATCTAGAATACGAAAAAACTGTTGTAAAAGTCAAACTTGCATTTTTAAAGTAGAATAAAAAGTTGTGCACACTAAAACTTGATCAGCATTATTCATCTTATTTAATCTCAGGTTCTCATTTTCATTAGCTCAGTTTTAATCAAGAATTCAATCCAGATGAAGTTCCTTTCAGTTTTAGTGTTGGCCTGTTCAGCCATTGTAGTAAGTGCTATTACTTGTGAGCATGGTGTAAAGCAGAAGAAAGCATGCATCAACCCCCCCC
>VRMD01003161.1:0-11526 GCA_009872375.1 Sminthurides bifidus | reverse complement strand
ATTAGCTGGCACCTGTACAGTTGTATGATTACATTCTATTTGAGAAATGTGTTGCAGGTTTCGCATGGCGAGAGCGGTCAACGAACAGGTGCCAGCATTACGGTTACCGCCTACTCCACCGCCTGAAGACCAGGGCGATATAATAGATCGAACGATTGCTGAAGTTTAATCAAATCTTAAAATTCAGCTTTTGAATAAAGGACCTAGCAGTTGGAAGTCAGAAATTGGGCTAGTATCATCATGCATCCTAATTGTTGCAGCTTGTGTGGTAGGCGTTTGCCTGAGACTGGACAGCGCCACTCACTTCGATTTGTTTTTGACAAAAACTTGAGTTCTAATCCTACTTTTCCTCATATAGCTGTATCTAACAACAGATACTGTAAAAATACTCTTATCTGTGGTCATTATTTGCATTTAACTTGTGCTAAAGCTCATTTTGTGACGTAAGTATCGTTCAATTATCCAAAAATTAGTATCGCGAATACTTATACCCTTGTTTTCTGCAGATTTGAGAACCCCCGGTGCCCAAATTGTGACCTTCCCCTGAGGAAGAACGTTCATTTGATCATCCTTTTGTGGAAGACCAGTTTTGGCAGGGAATCTTGACACCTGCATCGCGCCTTGGGGTTGACGAGCATGACTTGGAGTTAGCCAGGAATGAAGTCCGAGACCTTTTGAACCAGCTCCAGATCCGGGATAAGGAAATTGTCGACCTGAAAAGCGAGCTATCTAACAAGACTGCTGAGTGTGAACGCTTGAGGTGAGATGTGTGGATTCGTGAATGTTTGTTTGAAATGATTTTCCTAATTAGTTTACTTATAAAGTAATTCTTTCTTCTAGGAACTGCTTTAAGGCTTACGACAAGTTGTACTTTGCCGAGAGAACCTTCACTGAGATGTATCGATTTGTCAACGAGTACCATTTACTTGCTGGAGTTGAATTGGCGTAAGTGTAAAATTTGTAGTTATGAAAAACCTGAGTCCTTGTTATGGCACTACTGAAACTCTTATGAAACTCACTATGTGATCAATCTTCGTGCTGACTCTCAAAACTGTCAAGATCCAAGAATTGCTTCAATTGAAACCGAAGTCAAGAAAATGAGAAAATCTGTAGATGCTCATGTTAGTAATGTTAATTTCGACCTTATAAGACAAGCTATAGAACTCCTTCGTAATTCTGTGTAGCTGAGATTAGAGATAGTTACAGAATTTAAATCCTTCAAGTTAAATCCTTAAAGTAAGGAACATAATGCCGGTGGGAATGTTAAGTTATAGTCCTTGGACTATCATATTGACCCTTATTGGGGACCCTCAGTTACTTTTTACCCGGTTTGTATCGGGTAACTCGAAATTTTGACACATAATTAACGATGAGTAAGTTATTTTATGTTGCAATTGGATGGTTAGGAGCTAGAATTATCTCAGCTTATTATAATTAGAGTAACTTACCAACAACAGCTGCAGCCTGTTTCGGTTCCGCTACCTCTTCGGTCACCACTGGCGTCTTAGGAGGTTTAGGCTTTCTGTTGAACAATTCTATTTTTCAACTATAGTAGCTTCAAACTATAGCATTTGGAGCCAACCCAGATTATTTTCTGGTCAGATTCCTCAGACCGTTATCATCGGGTTTGTCTTGGCATCAAGCTACAGAGGAAGTTACGCGGAAAACCCGTTCAACTTTAAGGATCTGGCAGTGTCTAAAATTTCACTATCCATGGATGATAAGCCTGGGCCAGAATTAACTCAGTATTTTAATTTTGCAAACAAAAAGTATCTGGACGGATACAACACTTTAAAGACCATCATAAATAATTCCAGGGAGGAAGTAATCAACCGGAACACATTTATCAAGGGCAAGACCCTATTTGCTTTTGATCTCACAAACAGGCAAAATGATAAGGTCTTGTCACCTTCAGAAACGGCAACGTGTTATTAGACGTTACTTTGAAAACTGCTACAGACAAGGCATATGTTTGTGTTGTTTATGCTCTCAGCAACCACAATCTGTGCATGACGAAGAATCGTGAATATTATTACGAAAAATGAACTCGAGTGAGTTAAGATGCATTTTGTCTCATTACCTGAGACACACAGGAGCATTCATGTGGAATTATACCAAAAGATCAATTAAAAGCTTCAATGTTTGACGGATCAAATCTCCCATTCTTTGCAATTGTTAATACTGAATACAGAAAGGATGCTGGACGGCATTGGTGTGCCTTGATTGTAACTAAGAATACAAGCGTTTTCATGGACACTTATGGAAAGCGTCCGGAACATACGGATTCAAGTTTAAAACCAGACTGATGAATCATCTACAGCTCCAAGATAACAGTTCCGACGTTTGTGGAGTTTATACTCTGCTTTGTGTTATTTTATTAGCGAATGGTAAAACTTTCTCCTGGTTTATGAGCCGGTTCTCAAATAACATTTAAATGATAAGCTAGTTATACGTATAAAAGGATGCGAAAATGCTCTGGATATGTAAGTTCATATTCAACTCCTTGTTTTTAGTCAACACATTTTCAAACGATCTCAGAACGTTCATGACACAAACAAGAATAATCACATTGCATATCATATGTCATCCTGATATTTCGTACGACTGGAACATTCTGGTTCATCCTTCATTTGCATTGTATCACCCTTCGGAGCTTCAACGGTGCAAGTGTGAAAAGAATCATCATGCGTTTCATAGTAATTGTATTCATTGCTGTGTATTTCCCGCTAACAATGGCAAATTGTCAGGACTGTGGCAACAAAAGAAAAGCTTTCATTGTCACCCCCACTGGCGAAGAAGTGTGTACGTTGCACAATGGCATCCATGAATTTCGGAACGAGCTAAACGGTCAAGCAGAACGAGCTGACAACGAGCGCTATAATGAGTTATGTTTACTCTTAACTGGACTGTGAAACCATGTACACGTATTTGGGATTGCGATTTTCTAACCACGCATGTATAACATTTCAGGAATGAGATGAACCGGCTCCGTCAGGACCGTAACTATTACATTGGGCAATGTCGCGCTGAGCGTCGTCGCAGCAGCGGACTGGAAAAATCCTAAATGACACTGGGAATCGCTACAATGCAGAGTATGCTAATTTACGTGAATATATTGAGCAGCAGAATAATGAGATTAACAATTTGCAGCAGACAATGGCTAGAATGTCAGAAATGATGTGTTGAGAAAGCTAGGATTAAACTACAAGCTCATAGGGAAAATTGTCTTGTGTTTCATCAAAGGGGTGAAGTTTTACCAGCCCCTCCGTACAGTGGAAATAGGATGATGGTTGCGGATCCCAGAATTCTGAATCAGCCAGATATTATTTTGCAAGTTCCAGTTAGGGAGGGAGCTCCACAACAAGTGATAGTTCAGGATGTAGTTCCAAACTACATTCCAGGACGCAATGCGGAAATTGATAGCATTTTGAATGTGATTCAACCAGGTTTAGCTGAGTTTGAACGCAATAACTGTGGTCTGATGCATGTGCAAGAGCAAGTAGTACTCAGACAACCAGTAAACGTTGCCCCTCAGCAAGGAGTTGCTCGAGTAGGTATGCAGGTCCGGTAGTAAGTGATTGGGAAGAGAATTGCAGAATCGTTTCTGTTAGAGGGTTCTAACTCACAACTGTATATATATATGATTCATATGATTTTGCACGCCAAAACGATTAAGCTGTCACAATTGAGCGACATCTCAACAAGCGTCTGCGTTGACTCTTCCTTCAATAAACTCCAGATTTCCGACTCCTTTGGCTCCGAAGCAGGCCGAAGCCATAACACCACGACCCCCGAACTTGACAGTACCTTTTGTGTATTTTGGATCAATAGCTTTTCCTACCGGCCGGTAAACATGAGTTCGTCCAGAAGAGAAGATTCGTTTCTGTTAGAGGGTTCTAACTCACAACTGTATATACTCACAACTCTCTTTTGGTTGGTCTGCAATGAGCTCTTGGAAACTCAAGCATATGTCTGGCGTTCAAATGTTGTGACCAGTGTAGATAGTGGAGGACATAATAGCAAGAACTTGATATGAGGTGGTAGCAGACCAGGCATGAGCTGAAGCCGTCGGCCGGGTAAAAATATTTGAATTTCCAAGGGTGTCTAGAATTAGGATTGCCTTAACAATTTCCCGATACCAGCTGAACAAAATTCCCGGTTGACTGAAAAATAGGATTTTTTTCCAGAACACCCCAAACCCACTATAAAATCCTGTTAACTGCTATCTGAAGGCCATTTATGGCAAGAAATGCAGGAATTACGACCTATGCGAAAATATTATGATCGACGGGCTAGAATGGTACAGTAATTTCTTGGTTTGAAGGATTCGAGCTGAACCATAGTAGGGACAGATTAGCATGAAATGGCACAGAAAATCAGCTCATTTACGACGATAAAACAAGTCCATAACTAATTGACATTAGGTTACTCCTTATCCTGAGCAGGAACTAATTAGCAGTGTACCTAAATTTAATATGATGACTTTAGTCCAAAGTTTTCAATTGCTTTTGGTCATCTTTCCTCCTGTATCGAGAGAAAAGACTTTATATAAAGTACCTGCTCTGCAAGTGAGAAACCTATGAACCCTATAGGCAAACGATAACACGGTAGACAATTTCGCAATAGGGCAGCCGATAGATGCGTACTATGAGCGCCTATTGCGATGATTTCTACTGATACAGGTCAAACACGATACATTTAACACGACTAAGGCTTTGGAAAACATCGGAAGCAGTAGTGAGAGCAAAACCCCTGCCACGGTTTCGCTTTACATCGTCAGCTACGGCGTAATTTTTATTGTTTACGATGTCCCGCGCGATATAATAGTTGAAAATAGCGCAATAGTTGAGGGGTATCGAAAACGATGACAATCTTCAGTTGGAGGGTGGTATGGAATGCCAAATCGAAATCTCGTGTTCTTAGCAAGCATTTACTTGTCTGAGTCGAAACTCAACCGAATCATTTAAAATGATTGCTATTATTTGGGTGAGCTGTAGGATATTTGCGTTAGGATTTACATCCGCTCCAAGACCTGCGGGTCCATGTACTAGCTACCGCTAGTGAATACCGCTAGTGAATAATATAAATTGTATCTGTAACTGTATGCAAATCCCCTGTAAAAATGAACTACGAGATTCACGTCGTATACAAATGTACAACGAGGTGAGGGTCGACAAAAACTAGTACAGTAGAATCTCGCAAATAAAATAGTGGCGGTAACAATAAACTCGAGTTACCAATGGAAAGTCTGTTCCCCGGCAAACTGCCTATACTGCCCATGTTAAAAAACTTGCAGTTGTTATATTGTTACTATAATCAACCTTGGCGTTACAATGGCATTGAGCATCCCCAACTCAAGTATTCTTATGTGTAACAAACCTGTAGTTACAATACTCGATGAATTGCTGAAACGCGAGTGGAAAAACGCGCACAGAAAACGTCATTTGCCGTTTAATGTATCATATTGGCCAATGCAGTTTTGTAGTAAAATGATTAATTAACAATTAAAACTATAAAGAAAATTCTTTCCCATGTCAGAATTTTCTTTCCAGTGTTTCCGATAAAAATTATTTTATATACCTGCATTAACTGATTTGATGTGCGCATAATTATTCGTACTAACAATATTCAATTGTTACCTCGAGGTAGCAATAAACTCGCGGATGCAATGATATTTATCAGTCCCGAGCGATATTGTTACTGCGAGATTCTACTGTACTACGTGACTGCATTTCTCCTCCCCCTGGCCTTGTAGTATGTTAAGATGTGGGTACGATATGGAACACGATAGCAGGAAGCAGGTAAGGGACGAAAGAAGGAAACGGAATGCAAGGGTCCGTGCGCAAAAAGGGAGGAGAGGTGGGAGCACAAGAGTTTCTGTCAATCATCGCTGTGGCTTATCATTCTGAATCTTAACTGTCAGTGCAACGGACGACAATCGGTGAGTACCTACCTAATCGGTCATCATTTTTATTCCAGATCCCTATCAGCTATTCTATATGGTGCTTTTTTGCCCAGTTTCCTAAAAATTTGTGTAAAGGTGAGTGTTTTATGGTTTTATGATATGTATTATGTGTGTTTGTGTCTGTGGTTGTAAGCACTTGCTGTTCATTATGTAATTACGTGTTTTATTGAATTGCAGATGTCTGAGTGTGTGAAATGTGTCAGCTCCGGACGAGTCGACGGGCTCATCGTCGGAGGGTGATTCGGAGTGTGTGGACCGGGTCATAGACTTCACGGGCCTGGTCGTGGAGTAGTTTGAGGGGATCGGGTTGTGCAAATACGTTTCAGCCAAAAACGTAGGCCGTTGCCAGGAGTCAGCCATCCCTTCTTCTCCCGTCCCTGTGAGTGAAGCAGGAACACAGTTTGAGGGATAGGCCATTACGCTGTTTGTAATCGGTTAGTGTAAAATTTTTCATGTGCTTTGGTAGTGTAAGGCTTGTGAGCAGAACAGAGGAAGGAAAAGGAATGTGCGAAGGAATGCGGCAAGCTAATTAAGTTTGGAATGCTCACATACGAGGGCGGATCAAAAAGTCCGGTAAATGACAATCTTCCTGAAAACGCACAGCTACGATCTATGGCTCATGCGAAAGAGCAACTTTTCAAAACATAGATTCCAAAAATTAGTTTGGTGTTGCAAAAATATAACCGCAGCAAATTTTAGAAAATTGAAAGTCGAGGATGCGTTTCCGACACGTGTACTGAAAACCCGAAAATGGGGCAGAGTGAGAGCGGAGGTCAACTCACTTAATTTGTCTTAAAAAATTATCGCATGAGCCGAATTAAAAATTGCTCGGCCAGAATGTTCGGGACATATGACTCTGTCATCTCAGCCATTTAAAAATTGCTACACCAAATTTTGGGGGTGGGGCGGGAGGGGCATTGAAGAATTACTTGACTCGGATGGACAACTCCAGCTGACCTCTCCAGTATTGCACAAAATCAAAAAAATTAAAGTGGACAATCGTCCACATATGCCCATTGGGGTCTGTTACATGCGTAATGCCTCAAGGGACCAGCTATCCGATGTGAGGAATTTTGCCATTTACCGGACTTTTTGATCCGCCCTCGTATGTTCTTTCTGTTTGCAGGAGCGGGAAGCCTTTTCCTGGTAGTGGCTACTGGTAGTGGTCGTGCGTGGTGGGCTGCACGACGACGAGCCCAGCAAGACGCTGGGACGACGGACCAGGAGGACGCCGTGCAGTTTGAACTCCCAGCGCCACCTCCCGTTTCTCGTAGCAGCTCTGGTGCCGTGGGCAACACGCTTTTTCAGGATCGGGAGGCAAAAGAGGACGTGGACGTCATCGTCCCTCCGGCGCACGGCCGGATGTCACCGCCTCTCTTCCATCCTTCCAGGAAGGAGCTGCTTCATCCTGCACGGCCACCGGTACTGGAGTACCGGGAGCTCCGCAACGTGCCTGTGAGACAGGGCTCCGACCCTGTCGATCGCGGTTACTTTGTGGAGCAAAGTATGTAGCCTTAATGTTTCTTGTTTACCTTTTTGCAATAAAGTATTTCTGTATGGACTTTTTGGACTTTCTTGTTCTTTTATTTAGCATCTACATTAGTGTTACAAGCATAATAGGTTAAGTGCGTACGACAGGATAAGTGCATAAAATAGGCTAATTGCATTCAATAGGTTAAGTTTAAACAATAGAATAATAGTAAGCAATAGTGTAGGTGCAAATAAAAGAGTTTTCAAAATGTCTGTTACGGTAACAATGCACAACAACACATGCATAACATGTTAAGACATCCCATAAATTTTTTTGTAAATTAGCCGTTGGTCACTAACATTAAGGTGCATGTGGCTCATTAACAACTGTCAACACGTTAGCCGATATTTAAAAATTCAAGGGCATATATACACATTGGATAGCTTTTTATAGGCACTCAATAAGTGTAACAGGTTTCCCAACAGCTTATAACCTCCGTGTTAGTCTAGAATCTCTCCTGCTAGTTATGTTAGTAGCAAGTACATCAAGTATAAAACGGAAAGTGTAAACTCATTGACTTGATCATCTGCAAACATAAGTAAATCAAGTGAAAGGCATGAAGATAATTGAAATACAGTGTGCATAAACAGCAGAAGTGCATACAAAACTAAGCTAACAGAAAACCGAATGGTTTCCGATAAGATTTCAGGTTTCTCAGTAATGCTCGTTTTCCTCTAAAAACATGTTTTTGGAACACTTGTTTGGCTCTCCCTTTTCTAAGCTGGCTAAACCATGTGCAAAAGAATGGGAACAGCCTATCTACAATATAATTTTCCTTCTATGGAGACTTTTTCGGATCATTACGACCAAAATTATTTCTGTCCCAGCACTTTAGCATGTAAAGTATTGCACAATCTATAGCTGACTTATAATTATGAAATGCACATGGCAAAGTGCAATAATACAAATCTTTGTATCTAACAGTTACAAATGGAGCTCGACAAACAGAGCAACTACATTCACTGCAAGGATAAGGGTACTTATAAGTATTCAGATCATTCAAACTAAGAATCAAAGAAACGTTTGTCCATGAGAAAGTCAGAGAAGTTCGATTTCTAGTAAATTTTAGATGAGGATCATTGTTGTCATCATTAGGAAAAGGCAGACGTTTATCATTAATACATCGACAGTATTTGGGAATGATAGATATTCCTTGATGAGAGTTCCAAGCTACTCTGTAATCTTCTATAGCATTAAAGAGACCACTCTGGTCTTAAAGAAAGTGTTCCTGAAGTAAATACTTAAGAAGTTTAGAATTAAGTGCAAATAACCACTGGCAAAACAAAGGAAATAAATGTATTAAATATAACGTCTCTTTTCTGGTAAGGGACGTAGACATTGAAAGAAGTAAACTTAATCCTCCCAGGAACGTAAAAGGTAGACACAGGCCAAGTTGATTTTACAAGACTTCAGGTTGAAACAGGCAAAGCTATATGATACTTTCCAGCAGAATAAAAACCAACCATAAGTTTTGCTCGTCCGCCTCGGAGTTATCCATGTTTTGTGGTACCTCGGCTTGATCGCTAGCCGGTGGCTTAGGAGAGCGTCCATTGGATTTTGTTAACTTAGTGGCGTACAAACTCGCAAAATAATGCATGAAGATGTGTCGTTTAGGCTTGCTTGGATCATAGGTTTCGGAATATTCTGGAAGATTAGCGTGCACTTCTCTCGTATTTACAAAGCATAAGCCACCATGTGTCGAGCGACGCAGTGGTCCGAAGAAATGCGGGGAAACCTAACGCGATAGTTGTAAAATAAGCTATTGCAGCTATAAGACGCTAGACAAGAAGTGATTAGAACAAAGAGAAAACCGACTAATTGCCGCCTCTCCTTATGTCATAAGAATGTCAGCAAATAATATGTTTTTTGGGAAAACTTCCCATTTTTGGGAAGTCTCCCCGTTGTTTGTTGAAGGGATAGGACTTTCCAAAAATGGGAAGTTTCCCCAATGTATGTTGTAGGGATAGGGCGAGCCGGGTTACCCATCCAAGGTGACGCCTGCAAATGTTCCCTAGCAGAGAGGGGAGTAGCCTTGGTAAGGCTTGCTCCCTCATGTGCAACTATATGCATCTATATATGCACATGCACCTGTACGTTGCTGATGTGTAACACGTGCCTGCATGCATCACATTCCAGGATGTCATTGCTCATGTTACAATGCGCTCAGTCTTGGAGTGTGAAGCAAGCGTGCACGTGTTGAGTAGCCATTGCGTAAGTGGATAAGAAGAAATAAAAAAAGATAGCGAAAGACATGAAAGTAGTGAAAAATAAAGAGGCAGTGATAGAATAGAGTTCGTAAAAAAGAAAGATAAAGCATAGGTAGAAGGCAAAGTAAAACAGAGGAAAGACTGAAAAAAAAAGTGCAAAGAAGAAAAGAAAGGTCAAGAAGAGGAAAGTGAAGCAGGAGAAAAGTGACGAAGATCAAGGTGAAGAGAAAGGGAAAGAAGTGTAAGAAAAGTGCAGGAAAGAAAAGAAGGGGAAAAGAAGAGCTTAAAGGTAAGAATTTTTTAGAAATTATGCATGTGTGTGTGTGTGTTTTTTGTTTATGTGAAAGAAAGTATGTACGCGAATGTGTGTATGTGACAGGGCATTAAAGTTCGACGTGAACCTCGATTCAAGTTCACGATTCAGAGTTTAACTTGTGCTAAAATGGGATTCCATAACACGATTCATAGTTCAGCTATTCATAGTTCAAATGAACTTTTCTCGATTCACAGTTCAGAAAATACCGAAACGCAATTCAATTTATACATAAGCATCTTTACATCTTACTTTACATCTTACAACTTACAGTTTTTGATGCTACCTTGAAAGAATCTCCACTTTCCAGATTCAGTCAGTTCTTTTGGTAAAAGTAAAACACAAGGCATAGTGCCGCAAGTAGGAGATAACCTCCAAGTGAGCTTGACAATCCGAATGCTGTGAAATGCTTCTGCTACTGGTATTAATAACCAGTTGTAATTGACCGTTACAAGTTCAGACACAGCAATATAACTCAACGGGTGAAAATTTTTAATTTATTCCATCCTTTCAATTCATATCAGAACAAAAAAGTCTTTGATTAGACTAAACTTAGAAAGAATAAAATTTGAAAATACAACTAAAGACACTTCATCATATTGCTAACATCTTGTAATAAATGTCTTTCATTTAAATCTTGTGAATGGAAAGAAAATTTTCAAAAACTTTTATGCAATTGAGTAACCCTTTTTTTCCTTGCAACTTTGAACTTAAAAGCTTCTTTGTCCGCTGGTAAGAGCATGCAGGGTACCATAAGCATGCAAATGAATAGTTTATTCAAAACAAATTCATCGAAAGGACCGTCAACCCCGGGAGAGTAAAATTTTTCAGTTTTTCACACTCGCACAAGGCAAAGGATGTCGTGATCAGGGTCGAGAAAATGTAAAGCCACACATGCATAACAGCAGTATGCCTTGTCGTCGATCATGATGTACTTGGTGAGCAAAAGCTTGCAGCATGGACATTTATGCACTTTCTTTCCAGATTGACCTACAAACAGTCAATGTTTAGGTGTCTTTCAGTTTCGAATTAAAACGTTAAAACTTCCTTACCTTTGCAGTTGCCGTGAGTGCTGGAGTAGATGAAAGTAATGTGTTTAATCGTTCTTTCGATTAAAATAGCGCCAAGCGAATCATGTGAATTCCTGAGCACGCCTGTAAAAGCTGATCCCTTTTACCCTGGTCCCTTAACCGTTGCAATTCACGTTTTCTTGCTGTTTTCTCCGACATAATAATTGGTTTTTCGAGCAGTGAATCATGCTCACTCTTCGCTAGCCAAACCACTTAAACACCTACTGCAATAGAAAGCTATATAAATAATCATTTATGCTGCACAACCGTGATGAAACGTTTTAATCAAGCTTAATATCTCAACCGTAAATGTAAGTATTTGATGTGACAAAGTAACGTAGTGGTGCCTGATGACGTTTGTGATCGAGAATCTGCGGGTTCAAATCTAGTCAATTCCTCCGTTACTTTGTCACATTTTTGATATTTATAAAAACGACACA